>VWZD01010092.1:38818-64193 GCA_013396695.1 Sakesphorus luctuosus | reverse complement strand
TAAATGTATTATATTTATACACCATCTCACATGCTTCAGAGCATAAACTGGGTATTTGTCCTTGTACCATAAAATGCAAGAGAAGAAGACGCTACAGTAATCTGTTCTAGATATTCAACAGATATTAAAGTAAATCAAGCCAGCAAGCTCTAGTCTCCCATTTTTTTTAACATATACTTCTTGCCGACAAAACAATGAAGATATAAGTCCAGAAGAAAACCAAACAAATTTGATGATTAGAGCTAGCATGTGCTTCCTTCGTTAGCTTACAAAGACCCACACTAAGCATTACACTTCTCATCATGGTAAGATTTTTGAAAACAGAATTGTTAATTTCATTTGAGCATTCTAAAACTAGAAAGAAACTAGATTCCACATGGTGAAATTAAGAAAAATTGCTGCCTTGAGCTATCTTTACATTATGGTTAAACCACAGGGCAGGGATACAGTTCCTATTGCAGGCTCCTGCCAATGCACTGTGTTTTGGCAATGAACAAATCTGAATTTCACTGAAAATTCAAACATCTTCCAATTCAAAGTTTTGTTGAGATATAATGTATATAATCAAAAAAGGCCCAGGCATATAAACACTACACTTGTACATACTTATACTGTTAAAGGAGACCTACAGTAAAAAGAAACAAAACAAACCAACAGCAAAAGGTAAAAGGATAATTTCTCATATCTGTATGCCAGACTTGAACTATGCATTTCTACTTATAAATTCAGGAGACGAATACTGTAAGATTAAATTCTTTTAAGTTTATGATTGTAACTTACTTATATTGTCAATTTTCACTCTTTCAGCATCATAATTTCCATGGACTACAACATTTTCCAACATAAGAAGCACCATTTTACTTAATAAGGCTGAAGTACACAGATGGCCTGGAAGTTTAGTTGCGTCACACAGCTTGACACTTGATCCCAGAGGTTCACAATTCATACTAAGCCTTCCTTCCAAAAGAGGTTTGTGTATCCACTGTAATACATGCATAAAGAGAGTGTGAAGAAATAATTGGCATTTTAATGATGCACAGAGTTATGATGCACAGAGTTTAACCATGATAATTCAGAATTATTGAAAAATAACCATGAAACATATGAATTGACATCAAAAGCACAATGGTGAGGATGACCCATTCCAGCATATTAAAAACCTAAATGCACAGCAGTAATTTGAAACTGCATTTTGCTGCCTCAGAAACAAATACATTTCTTTAAATTCTATATATTTTACAAGAAATACTAGGTTTACTGAAGATTGGTGGTTGGACAGGAAATTTATGTCCTTCCTCACTCTCTACTATGTCAGCATTTTGTTGACAGTCTGCACCTCATGTTTCTTTGCAGATATTGGTGTCTTTCACAAAATTAATCTTTTTGAAGAATTAACTTAAAGAACATCTTCACAATGTACATTTTGACAGATAAAATCTCTGAATTGTAAACCAAGTTGCTGGTGTTCCATGCAGAAAAGGGTAATTTTGATTTTCTCCATTAGTACTGGATATGTCCATAAACACAGTGATATTGCCCTCTTCATGGACAGAGACAGAAAAGAAACTGCACAGACATATGGCTATTCATAACTGCAGTGCCATGTCAAAAGAAAGAATGCTTACCAACTTAAGGGACAGAGGCTTGAGGAAAGAATGACTACCCCACGCAAGTCCATTATAAATTTCATACCTCAGTGGATAGAGACTCGTGCAATTTCCCCCACTCAGTTTTGTTTGGTGTGACATGCTCAACATAAGCTCTCACAAGGTATCCAGACTGTCCATCAGCTTCTATGAGCTTCAACAACAAATCACTAACTGCAGAGATCAAAACCTGAAGACTGAGAAAAGGAGAAAATACTGCAAACAAGTTCAGCACTGTCCAGTAAAAGCAAGCTGCATATTCTACATTGATACAATGCTCTGTATGTTGTACCAATGCTCTCTCTATACATGCTGTACCAGTGATGGTTTTCTGTTCTACCCACCACCTTCAACAGGCTGAAAAGTCTCTCAACAATACAGATGTCTATTAAATAAGGAAAAGGATAGCACTGATCTTAGTTCGTTTTAGAAAACAACATATTATGAAGCAGACGTGCATCCAAATTACCTTTTAACGTCCAAAGAGGAAGACTGAATTTGATTCTTGACCCACAGTGCAGCTTTAAGCAAAAAGGTACTCTGTTTCCCTGTGCTCTGAAGCTGATGCACAAGTGAAGTTACACCAGACATCCAAGTATGTTTTAATTTGCATACAAGTAAATCTATTGTAGAGAAAAGAAAAAAGAAAAAAAAACAAATAGACAAGCTAAACCACCACAAACAGGTAAACTAATTACAATCAACAACATACAGCAACAATCACGTTTGAAGGTCCTAGAGTAGGAAAACAATTCTCTTTTCTATGTGGTTATATGGCAAAACTATCAAGAGCAAAAATACAGCTTTCTTGTTGCAGAGCAATTCTAAATTAACTATGACACACAGGTAAAATTTAATTTAATTGACCATAAGTGATCTTCCTGTTGTCTACTACAATGTGTCCATATGGTCTTCAAAGCCACAGATCTTTTTACTGAAATATTGAACATTCACAGCATCAATACTCATTTGCAAAGCAGCAGTGGTTTTCAAGCTAGTACTGTCCTGCTTCATTCCACGACAACACTGAAACATTGTATTTGTTTATTCTGATGGCAGTAAATGCATGTATCAATTTATCACTCTCAAATTCTGCCTTCAAAGAATATAAATCAGGATCTTAGTCTGAACATGAAATGCTGCTAAAGAGAGAGGTATGGATCACAACTGGTCTGGGCAATTTCATCAGTATAAATGGTTTCAGAATAAACACGTGCCTGAAGTGATTACACACATTTTTTATAGAATCCTTACACTTCAGAATGAACAAAAAAAGAACTCATTTCTTGTATTTCTTAGACTTTAAATATTCTATATAACACTCCAAAAAGTGTGCGATATCATAGCCTCAAAGTTACTCGATACTAACATTAAAAACGTTTAAAATCCTTGTAAAGATGTAAAGGACCTGATGTTTAGTAGTATCTCTGGGCACTGTAAATTTTTGTGTCAGTTACAGCCCCAAGTGCTCAATGTATGTGAATTCTGTATTCTATTATATACTTGAATCTGTTTCATGAAAAAGAAGAATTTAGATGTAATCATCACCTATGAGAAAGTTCAGTTGAAGTTCTTTTTCTAGATTACCTGTTAAGTGTGTTGCATCCTGCCTCTGAGCACACAGCTGGAAGATGGTAAGCAGCAAGTCTTCTGATGATGGCATCAGTAAACACCCTTTAACTGAGCTGAAAAAGCTTGAGGCTACATCACAGATGAAAGATACTGATGGTTCAGTATTTCCAGCTTCAGAAAGATCCTTTGCTTTAGACAGAGCTGCTTGAAGTTTATCAATAATTCTTTCAACAAAAGTTTCATCAATCAGTGATTCTGTTGCGGAGAGTAAAAAAACAGCAGGCTTTGATTACTTGATTAAACATGATCATTCAAAGATGTCACCTTAATATCGACCAATACAGTTTATATTTACTAATTTTGAAAGCAAAAAAAGGGCAAAGCAGTTTCAGTCTACTGGATACATAAACTCTCTTATTTCACAGATATCAAGGATCACCTAGTCAAAGTTTCATACTGCCAATCTTTTCTGTAACCCAGCTGAAGCAGCTTTGAATAAGGTATATAAAATACAGCAAGTGTAGAGTAATCCCTCCGCATTTTACGCCTTCCTAGCTTCTCACAACCAACTGTGAGCCCAATTGGACCACTGCATATAATTAACCCAAACAGACCAGTCTTCCATGAACATGTTTAGTTCCTTTTTTGTGGGATCCAAGCAGGCAATCCCATTTATCCTCAAACTCCACAGCATCCTGTAGCAGTGAGCTCTGTTATTCAATTAGGAACTGTATGAAGAAGTGTACTTTTCCCTCAAGTCTGCTATCTAAACATCTGTAAGCAACTCAGGTTCTTCCATTGAAATAAACAATGAAAAATTTCTTCCTAATTGAATATTCCATAGAAATTATGATTTTGTAGCCCTTTAGCACAATCCCATCCCTAATCACTTTCACTGCAAGTGAAAAATTCTGGTTTTATTGCCTCTACAAGCAGAAGCCACTGCTTGGTCTAACCATCCCTGCCAGCTTTCTTTGGGCATATTCTAATTCTATTACACAATTTTTCAAAAGCATAGAAGTGAACAAGAATATTGCAGTGACCAAAACTATAGGCAGTATTCCAGATATTGACTATATATTCAGTGTATTGACTACATGTAATTTGTCCTGTGTTCTTTTCACAGCAGCTCCTAATAAATTGTATTCCTTTTTAACTGCTGAGCACAACTTGTCACTTACAGGGAACCACAACAATGACTGAAGATCTCCTTTTGAGGTTTAACAGTTCAGAGCCTATCACTGAATCAATACAGTTACAATTGGTTCTTCCAATGTATACTTGTTATATTTATTGGTTTTTGTCTCTCTTGTTGTAAAGGGGTACTTTTAATTTGGATGATCAGTGGAGCATAGAGGGGTGAGAAAGTACGAAAGTAGGTGCTGGGAAACTAAGCAGAGTAGTATACAAAGTAACTGTATAACGCTAGATGTTCTCCATTATCGAGGCTGTGTTCCTCTCTGACTTGGCTGCATGCATGGAAACACAATGGTGAAGGTCAGTACAATGGGGTGAGAAAGCTGATGATGGGAGAAAGAGTAGGTGGGCAGGGGTCATACGACCACTACCCAACAAGCGAGCATGCACAGACTGTTGCCATTTATGTAATTAATAGGCGGCGTTTGGCTGCCTCCCAGGCATCACCTTATACTGCGTACTGGCCCTATGTAGTATAATGGATAGCTGATAAATAGGAACACCAGGACTGGGGGAGCTGAGCAACACCCATCCTTCCACCGAGCCCGTGTTAGCTCCGCGGGGACGCCCGCTAAGCATGAATGCCGTCCAGCTTCTGCCGGTCCTGACAGTCCTGGCCTGTCTGCTCGAGTAAGCATCAAGGATAGGCAGTAACGGCTGCAGCATCAACTATATCTCAACAATACAGTATCCTTTTGTATGCCTTATGAGTATTAAGAATTTTGGTTCTTTTATTCTCTTTTGCTAACCTGTTTTAACAAATATTAAGTAATTTACTCTTGTTTTACTTCTTTGAATGAACTATTAAAGATTTAATCCTTTTTTCTGGTCATTGCCACGAACTGGTATCATAATAAAAACAATTTATAGTTGTTATTGTGTGTATTTATCTTTATTCCAAGCATGTATCCAAAACGAACTGTTACACTTGTATCATTTAAGCATTCAGTATCACAATACAGCTGCTACAGGTGTGTGATGTTTAAGTTTTGGTTACTCTGAATAATTTATCAGAAACAATTATCTTCCTTTCAGTATTTATCCTTTTTTCCCCTTTAATTCCTATCATCTGAAAGGCTACTGATCCAGGAAAGGCTCTTCCAATTCCTCCATGACAATTTACCTTGAGAAACCGAGATAAGAGATCTCATTCAAAAAAATTTTTTTTGAAAGTCCACATACTCTATTTTGGCCTAAATCACTAAGTCAAGAACCACCAAAGCTCCTGAAAGTCTCTTAGGCTTAATCCAATATGAGTTAAAAACAGGCCACCCAACAGAAAACGAGCTCAGCAGTACCCTCCAGCTCTAGAGTCAGAAAGCAAAGTCACTGGAAAATCAGACCTAGGACATCACTGACTTGCAAGCACATTTGTTGAACTCTCTCTGGAAAGAGGGAACAAGTTTTCCTGAAGCTCCTATACATCAAAGTTCCAGTAACAGAAAAAAACCAATCTTAACAACCCCTTCAGGATGCCCTGTCTAGGAACATCCACGGCAGTCAGCTTGTTGTGTGCATCTTCAAAACTTGAGAGTACCACAAATATGCACAGCATTCACAGAAACTGAAATACATCACTTCAGGGATCAAAGCAAATACTGAGTTTATATGGAAAACATGATGGAAATTGAACTCCCATAGAAGTATGTATCAGGTACTAAAAATGCAAGGAAGAAATTAAAAAAAACCAGATTACATACACTGCATTAAGTGCACACACACAATTTTTAAAAGACATGAATCTAGATGAAAATGTCTCAAAACAATTCATACGTTCTGTAACAAGGCATTACAAACACACACATGGGTCCATAACCACTGACTTGGTATTCTAGTTTTGAAGGTAAATTTCGGATGGTATGGTTTAAAAATTGATCATTAGCACCTCAGGTAATAATCACACTTCTTAAATTTTCCTCACGTTTTCCAGACTTGCAAATTTCAATCTGTTCTTTAAACACTGACTTTGTTTAGCAATGCAGACTAAAAATACGGCAATTGCTGCTGCAATTTAGTGTTCACAAAATTAAATTGCATGTAGTAGACTGGCTCAGTCATACAAAAAGAAAACCCAAAACAAATAAGCAAAAACTCTAAACTAACCAATGAACCGGGAAAAAAAAAGTCCAGAAGAAAGCCTAAATGTTCCAAATTAAGTATTCTGGAAGATCTCAAATTCCTTTCAACCTCATGCAAAGTGTAAGTGCAATATTTACACTTCACATTCTCCAAGGATTGTATATGCTTACCACTTTTAATGTGCTGTGACAACACCAAGCTCAGGAGGGTCCACCTTTCAGAAGAGGCTGAGTCTGATGAAGTTGCTCTAGGTTTTAAACACAGGTGACACAGATCATCTGCCAGCATTACCAGTCTTTCTCCAAGTGTATCTCCTTTCAGCCAGTCAGAGACTAAGGAAAGTTTTGTCGTGCTTGAGCATGCCTGAATCACGAGAAAATAATTCCAAGTAACTTTTGAGGGTATAGAATCATGTAATAGTTTGGGTTGGAAGGGCCCTTAAAGACCATCTTCTGTGTTCCAATTCAAGTACCAACCCCCCCGCTATGGGCAGGGACACCTTCCACTAGACCAGGTTGCTCCATGCCTCATGCAACCAGGCCTTGAGCACTTCCAGGGATGCAGCTTCCACAACTTTCTGGGCAACCTGTTATTAATTATTAATTTTCATCACTAACTAAGCATAAGATTACTATGTCAAACTTACAAGAGTGGGAATCACACCCATCACAAACAATAAATCTTTACGTGTTTACATCTGCAACAATCCCCTCAACTTTCTTTTTGCTTAGAGCCAGCAGCTTATGGCCAGGCCAGACCACTGCCATAGAGCAAAAAAAATCACCTTCTGAAAATGCTTCCTTTTTCCTTTTTTCAACTATAGAGCCCAGGAAATTCCTACACTGGAATTAGAAAAATAACTTTTGGATGTCTTTTGGCTGAAATAAAATCTATTTACAACATAAAATCCATTGACAGCACCCGAATTTCTTTAAAAAGAAATAGAAGGTTACAAATCAAAACCATCATTTTGGTGATGAGGCACTCTAAGTTACAAAATCGTAAGAACTGAGTATTCCTAAAATACACAGCATGTGTAAGAGGGAAGATACTGTGATCTACACACAGGATTATATGTCAAGTGCTACAAATTCTTGTTGAAAAATCCATTATACATTTCCTATTGCACCCCATGCAATTACTTAAATGTCAGTCTTTCAACATTTGGTGGGAAAAATTGAATACTACCTTTTCCTTGTAAGCATCTTGTAAAGGTGATGATATAAGTAATCATTTAAATTATTGGTCTAATCCCCAGCTCCATTCTCGCTAGCTTAGAAGGGATGACCAACAAATCCGGAATCCCTCTGGACAAAAAGCAAACCGACCAAAAGGAGAAGGGACAAAGATTCTTTAATTTTTATTTTATTTTATTCATTTTTAAGACTATCTCCAGATTTAAATGCATTTAAAATAAAAACTACTCTGAAACTATTAGTGTATTATTTTCAAACTATAAAATTATCACTACATAGGTAAAAAAAAAGTCTCAAAGCTAACACCAGAGAAATATTCAAAACTATGCATAACAAGAGCAAAAGAAAAATCTTAAGAGGTACCTTTTGAATTATCTGGAGAAAAATAATCCATTTCAGATCCATCTGAAAAGAAAAACAAAATTCCACAATATTTAACAAATTCTTTGCTGAATAGGAAGCATTAATATCATTTTACCTGTTCTGCGGGGATTAGGAGGAAGTTGCTAAATTTCAGTAACAAAATGAATAAGGGACTTCATTTAAAAAGAAGGAAATTCTGATGTTCCCTTTTTTTTAGTGATTTTATAAGATACCATCCAGAAAGGAACAGAAGGAAATTCTGATGTTCCCTGTTTTTAATGATTTTATAAGATACCATATAGAAAGGAACAAATGTCATAACCTTTCACCTCAACATTGTCATGTCAAGCTTTCCTAAAACTTTCCCTAAACTGAACTCACCCAGGTTCATGTAGAATATTTTCTATTCAACAGTTCCAAAATAAGATTATTAATGAACCACAACCCATAAAAAGAGTAATGACACTGATAAAAATTAATGACATAATGTACAAGTCATACCTTTGTTAAATCATCAAGAATGATTTTCCTTTCATCATTACTGTTGCAACAATGAAGCACACTGTATAAAATATCAACCAGGAAATGAGTGTCTTTTCTCCAGTCTTCTTTCAGCCAAGTTATTAAATTCACATACAGAAATTGTACAGGTGGACTTTTGTTATGAGCTTTCATTTTGTTTTGGGATTCATCTTGAGCATGGCTTGCATAATTTCCCTGCTCTAAAAGAACTTGGAAAATTCTGTTTGAGGAAAAAGTGTTGAGCAGGGCAGAGAGAAATTTCAAATGTTGTTCTGACTTCTGTTCATTGACATACACAATGCTCAGCTCAGCAAGGTTGCAGACTAAGTTCTCTAAAGGTTCTTTCCTTAGATGTGAGCTATGCTGCAAGTCAGCCTGTATTTCAGAGTCACCTTTTCTCACTTCTGTGAGCTTTCCATTCTCTGTGTTTCTTTCAGATTGATCCATGTCTGTAAATCTGACTTTTAGAGATTTTCTGTTGTTTGGTTTTGTAGTGCTCTTTGGATTCTGAAGAATTTCTAGCATACCAGATATGGCAAACAATGATTTCTCATCAGCATCCAATCTATCAACATGAAGTACACACATTTTTAAAAGATGGTCCCAAAAGTCTGACAACAGTTTCTGGAAAACTTTGTCTGTGCCATCATCATTGGAGAGGTCTGCTTTAGCTTCCCAGGAGCTCAGCATTTCTGCTATTTGATAAAATAATGGTCCACTTTGTAACTTGGGCTCCTTAAGAACAGCATTGGTAAAAGGAATTAGCTATAAAGACAAAAAAAATAGTAAAGAACAGTGATCCAATTAAAAATCATTTTGTTTATAACGCTAAGAAATTACATAATTTTGAAAAACATTGTGGAAGCAATTCTAAAAATATCTTACTTATGCTTGAACATTTGAACACTCCTTCTTGAAAATATACAGGATGGATTTTTTTCTTAAATATAATTTAAACTGCACAGTAAAAAGAATTATTTTATAGGAAGAAAAATATTTACTAAATTCAGTAACATTATTTTTGTTACTCATTGCTCTCTATAACTGCCTGAAAGGAGGCTGTAAGCAAGGTGAGCATCAGTCTCTTCTTCCATGTCCCAAATAAAATAAGAGGAAATGGCCTTAAATTGTGCCAAGGAAGGTTCAGACTAGATAAAAGAAAAAAAAATTCACTGAGAGAGTGGCCATTGGAATAAGTTGCTCAAGAGGATGGTGAAGTCATCGTCACTAGAAGTGTTCAAGAGGTGTCTGAATGTGGCACGTGGGGTTTAGGGGTGATTATGGTGGTGCTGCATTGACGGTGGAACTAAATGATCTTGAAGGCCTCTTTCAACCTTGATGATTCTGTGTGATGTTTTTCAAAAAAATATAGGGAACCTTTCAACAGAGAAGTAAATCCCCCTCTAAACTTCACATTTTTTTTAACTTTGAATTATTAAATGTACGTACAACAATATTCAATATTTTTAACAAATACCTGGTCAGATATAAGCATTTGATGAATTTGGTTTTGGTCATCTTCTACTTTCTGTAATACAGCAAAGCACAGACATTCCATAAATGCAGTTATAATTGCTGAACTTTCTGAAGGGCTGGCTATTACCCGCTCACTTGACAACCTATGAGAGGCAACATCAGAGGGAGGGCACACTCAGTCAACTGTGCTTCCAAGAAATCCCGTATGAATGTCATGAATGTACCCCCTTTTATGTTCTTCTGATCCAAACAAAAAAACCAGCAGAATGTAGAATCATAGAATGTAGAATCATAGAAATTCAAATTAAAGAGTCGACAAATAAATGCAAGTATTTAATAGAACACATTAAAATAACTTCATCCAGACTTAGCATTCATAAAAAAATCAACGTAAATAGAGGAACCATATTCAGTCAAGCATACTGTCTCATGTTTCAGCTGGCTGTCAAAACTCCTTTGCAATTTAATACACACACCACAAAATTTCAGGAGGTGTCACTTTTTGCCATTACAGAAAAAAAAAGAAAACAAAGCCAACTAAAGCCAGTTTAAGTCTGAAAACCTGCAATTTGTTTGCTTTTTAATTGTCCTAGTTCACAGGCTGGGACTAGTTCATTACTATGTGGGTATAACCAAAACTATGTAATTTCTCATGAACTGTTAATAATGGATCGTCTGCAGCAACTGCCCAGGGCACAGCTGACCTCTCAGGCTACAAGCTGGGTGTTAGAGAACCCTGTGAGACAGAGGAGTGTTTCTGCCTTCACATCAATGACTCAGGTGTGATAACTCCCCTCCGGGGAGGCATTAGCACCTTCACACCCCACCTGAGGGGTCATGTCTGCTAATGGGCCATCAAAGATTCCAAAAATATCCCATGACTCACCCATTGTGAAACTCCCCACCATGGGGTAGGTAGTGAGCATTCCCACCTGAACCTGAGCATATATAATCTTTCAGTTTTGGGACTTCTGGTACCATTCGTTGAATCCTGAGGAGGACCAGAACCTCAACAGGACTGTGACCACCACTCTCAATAAGACTGCAACCATCATCCTCACCAACAGGTTTTCCTCTCCTTTTACTTTTTCCTCAGGGGGACCATGTGGCGCTCAGGGACTAGTGAACACCATTCTATTTTTGCCCCAGGGTGCTGGGTTATACATCTGGGTTTTGTGGGTTAAAACAAATTTTTCTCTGTATAATGATTCTAATTTTTTTAGTAAATTGTAACTCTGACTTGTAACCTCTCTTGAGCTGGGTTCATTCCTCCCACTGGTTTTCATTCAGCACACAAATGAAAACTAGATCACACAAATTACCACAGAAATATTATAATCACAGAATATTGTGAGTTGAGAGGAACCCACAAGGATCATCAAATCCAACTCTTAAGTGAATAGCCCAGACAGGGATCAAACCCACAAATTTGATGTTATTAGCACCATGCTCTAACCAACTGAGCTAATCTCAGGGTTTTACTATCTGTAATAAAACTCTATACACATTTCAAAACCAACGCATATGTAACTCTCTTCTCCAAGTGCTCTGATAATGGCCACACCAACATCAGTTGAGAACTGGTTTTTGTTCAAATAAATGACCTTCCAGTCTTTCATAAAACAATTTCTATATCCTTTTGAGTACACAATGCACTGTACCTATCTGGACTTGATAGAAAGTTGGTTTTGATGTATTTTAAAGGCAAAAAGTGACAGCAGTTTCAATCCTTTAAAAATCAGTATCACAAGAATTAAAGTTCCTGCACACAGAAAATTTCCCTATCACAATGCTAATCCCCAATAATTTCTGTAAGAATTACACACTAGTGAGAAGAGCCCTATTCTTAACAGTCACCCTTAATCTTAAATTAATTTCCCATTTTAAAACTTCTCATGGAATAAACACAAAGCTTTGACAAGGAAAAATAATGCTTTATGCAAAGAAGACATAAAAAAATCGAAAGGAAAGCTGTGAAGGTTTAAGATGACAGAGACAGCCACAAAGGACTGACTCTAGTTTTAGATATTTAAAAGAATTCTTAAAATACGATTTTCATTCATCTTTAAATGCTTGAACAAGATTAGTTCTCTTATTTCCAAATGTAAAAGAGATTAATTCCAAATAAATTTGTGGTTCATACCCTTGAATTATAGAGTTGAAAAAAGTTCTGAAATATTCCAGCTTTGGTTTCACAATGCCAGGAGGTATCTTGCTAATGAAGGGCAAGAGGTTTGGGTATATAACAGTAGCTAGTCCTCGTCCACCTTCTCGAAGCACTGTCCATAGCTTTGGGAGAACTCCCTTTTTGGCATTTACATGACTCCAACAGTCCTACAGAAAGAAACCCACTTTCTGTAAATTAAACAAGAATATGTTGCCTCAGAAGAACTCCTAAGCTACACATTTAACCTACCTCCCCATACTGTACCTGAAACAAGTTATTGTAAAATTTAAATTCTGTTTATACTTTTCAGTATTTTTTAAAATCACTTTCCTGCTATTTTAGCTTGTGAATTTAAGAAGTCAACATGACAAAATTATTTCTGCATTGCTTAAAAGAAATGGACCTGTCTTATTAGCCAACTAGAATCAAAGACTTCTCTTTAATAATGCTTTCACAGTGCTTCATAAAAAAGTCCTTTGTAATTAGTCCTGTATTTCATTTTAAGTTCTCATTATCAAGACTAAGCAATACTGACTTTAGAAGTATCACTAACTTCAAAATTCTCTTCAAAAATTTTCTGATGGTTACAAAATACTTTGGCACTTTCTTCTCCCCCAAAATTTTTTGCCATATATTTATTATAATACTTATTATAGTTCCAGATATCTGTATTTATAACAAGCTGAACAAAGATTGTTTGGGGGGTTTTCCCACAAAAATTGTTATAGTTCATACCAGCAGTTACAAAAGAGATCTGCAATATTAAGGTCTCAAAACATCCCAGTCTATTGCAACATTTCATCCTGCTGGAATTTCTCTTAAAATGTAGTCAAAAAAAAAAAGAAAGAAAAGCTATAGAACCTTTAAACTTGAAGGGGAGACAAACAAACAAAAAATGTACGGCAGGTCATTTTTGCAACTGTCTTTAACCAAGGAAAAGGTTTTAAACATTATTTGACTTGCTAGTAACTACATTTAATGAAAGGGATTCAGGTTAATTTAATTAAACTCATTAAAAAAATCTCATTTTCTAATATGTTGGACAAGATATATTTGAAAGTTACACTGAAACGCTAAGGAGGAAAAAGGAGTATGTAGCATTGAGGAGTTTGTGTTATTAATCACAAAGAAAATCCAGTCAAGCCCTTCTTTCTAATTCTATACAGAGAACAATGTGACCTGGTGAAGTCTAGGGGAAATATCTGCCTCTTAGGTTTCCTACATTACCTCAATAGTGGTGGTAGCATAAAGTACAGCTTCCCAAAGAGCAGGACACACCACTGCATCGCTCTCATCAATGCTCAGAAGAACAGCAGGACAAACTCTTGGCGCTTCAGCTTTCACCACCTCAGGCAAGTGCTGGCAAAAAGCAGAAATCAGCTCAAAGAAAGCTGAGCGAACCTGACAGAGACCAGAGAAAAAAACCAAAATTTGTCACTACATGAAGTTTGTAATATTCCTTTTAAAGTCAACATAACTTAAAACACATGGTTCCTCTATTTTGTCACACCAGCAAAGGTTTAAATATTATTAAAAATAAAGAAAAATAAAGCCATTATTAAACAGGCTTATCAAATGTTTTAAAGTAATTTGTTTAGTGATAAAATGTTTATCTGAAGTTATATTTTAATATACTTCTCAAAAGGCATTTTTTCCCAAAAGCAATTAGAAAATTTTTAACAAAATGCTACTACATCATTTCATCACTCTGTGCACTACTGGTCTTAGCAAACTAAAGACCAATAAAATCATTTCAAAAATTAAAATCTCAAAGCACTAAGAGCACACGGAAAAGTTGACACAGTTTGTATCTTTTGCAAGATTTTTAAATTCGATGGCAGGCAGATTGCCAAGAAGTAGATCGTGATGATACAAAAATAGCAATTTAGCCTACTGGGTAAATTTGAGAACAATATTGTCTAAGATCTAGAAACCTGAAGGCCATTTAAAACATAAGCAAAGTACAAAGTTCATTCTTGTAGAATACAAGTAACTAATACTTCCGTGGGTTAAGTGTATTACTTTTAACTAAAACCAACCAAAGTAAAGAAGAAATTAAAAAGTCACCTGTGGTATGTTGTGTTTGCTGTATTTCCAAAATTTGTTTTGGGACAAAAGCAACATTAACTTTTCCTCCAATGATTGCATCTCTTTCTTTGGCAACATGTTAAGCAACTTTTTTAAAGCTAACAAGGAACAGGTTAGAATCCGGAAAAATTTGGCTTCCCTTTCTTCTTCTGGTACAGTTCTCAGAAAGCAAAACAAAAAAAAATTGAAGTGAACCACAAATAAACCAGTAGGCTCCACAAGTTCTTCTANGGTTCTAAATTACATTATGAAGTGTTAGAAAAAGGGAGAGTTTCAAGTCATCTCATATTCCACCTACTCATAAATACTACTCCTAAAACAGCTGAAACAAAAATTTGAGTACTGATAACACTTTCAAAAGCATTTAAATTTAAGTCATAAAGGAAGTCACTAGGATCTGGACTCAAATAAACACTCTGTCTCTTGAAACAAAACTAAATTCATTGCCTCTAGGGATAGAGAACTCAATATAGATCAAGACTTAAACCATATACATCAAAGCAAGCAAACATACTGGGGGTCACTGAGTGTATCAGGTGTTTCTTTCAGAAGGTGATCTTGAAGTACCTAAGGGGGAAAAAACCACATATATAAACACAAAGAAATCTAATTTGAATATGAACAATATAGTCCATACATTATTCAGAAACAGCTGTACAATAAAATATCACCAACTCTGAGCCATCTTTTTTAGACATGCTAGTGAAAAAGAAAATAATTTGACTCATGCTCAACACAGTAGCTGTGGTACTATTCGAATTAAGCCTTCATGATACTTTGTAAGTTGCAGCCCTATGACAAAGTGCCTCTGGTAAGAAGCAGCAAAACGGAGGCAAACCAAAATAGTTAGGTTTGCATATGATGGGGCCAGCAATGCAATCTTCTACCTATTTTAGTCCAGTCAATTCAGTTTCATGTAAGACTGGCACAAGAGCATTAACCTTGGTCAGAACTAAATTTGTAGAGGCTGAAACACTGCTTAGCATTCTTTATTCCATTTTCACTGCAGCTGAACTACTCCAGCATCTTTATTCCATCTGTCAGTAATATTAAATGTTGACTGAGCATCATTACATAGAAATGCACACAAGAAAATGCATTATTTATTCCTCTGGTTCCAGTCACTCTCATAAGTCAAAAAAAATAGAGGATGGGTTTTTTTCTCAGTGTTCTTTATCACTAGTCTGTTTTATATTTCTATGCAGAAGAAGTTCTTTACTGTGAGGGTGGTGAGGTACTAGCACAGATTGCCCACTGAAGCTGTGGCTGCCCCATCCCTGAAAGTGTGCAAGGCCAATGTAGCCAGGCCTTGGAGCAACCTGGGATAGTTGAATGTGTCCCTTCCCATGGTAGAGGGGTGAAACTGGATGATCTTTAAAGTACCTTCCAACCCAAACCATTCCATATTCTCTTCACAGGAGCAGTTTCAGATGAGAAAGAAATTTAACCATTAAGAATGGATGGGGGCAGGATGAGTTTTAAATTTATAAAAACAGTTGATGTACACAAAGCTCTAAAGAAACACAAAAGTATAAACTTACATTAAGAATTTCATCTTTACAAAATACTAAGGCTTCAGGCTGCTTGCTTGAAGGAAAAGCTTTTTCAAAAGCTACTTTTGCACTAGAAGCAGCAGGAGAGTAAGTGTCACACTGAGCAATCAGCCAGTATCCCATGATACTTTTTAAATAAGGAGCTAAGTGTTTTTTTACTTTAAGAATCAGTTGCTCAAAAGATTGCTGAGTTGCTTCTCGAACACGGCGATCATAATCCTGTAAAAAAAAAAAGGAAAAAACCCATAAATGTTTGTTGGTTTAAAAAATGTACTCTTTGATGCCAGATACTTCAAAACAGAGGTGAAGATTTAGCCATTTTTGTGATTAACTGGATACCTAGATTTGAAAATACACATCAATCACAATGAAGTCTTCATACCCCCAGGCATGAGGAGAGCCCTAACTGAGCACTGTTTCTCAAAATGTTGTGCACTCAGAATTGTAACCCTTTCCCAATATCCCTAACTACAGTATCTGTTTCCAAATGATACCAACATTTAACAGAAAGACAGAAAGCAAGAGAAACAGGAAGCCTTGAAGACATCTTTTGAATTAGAACTACCATAAATCTAGAGAAACAGTGCATCGTTATTGTTTATTTTTATATGAATTTACAACATCATGACCTGAAAGAAACGCTAGGAATTGCTCTGACAGATAAGAACAGTGAATGATTTTGTCCCATATCATGTTTCTAACAGTAGCCAGTCCAAAGAGTTTGAAATGTATTAAATACACCCAAAACATATTTATTATCTGGCTACACATGGTCTTTTCACATTTGGGTTTGTTGTTCTTTTTTTTTAATATTAAGTCTGGTCAGATATTAGTCCTAGATCAAAAAGATTTATAATTATGGTAACTGAACAGTCTCTTTAGCCAGTCTAGAATGTACAGATAAGAGCTTTTCCTCAGAAGTATCTTACCATCTTCTAATCATAAAGATCTAACAAACATATCTCCATCAAGTAAGTACTGCCCAGATACCCAAGGGTTCAAGCTTCCACACACTGCAATCAAAGAACAATACTTGCCTTCAACTTCATGTTTTTCCTAGAACAAGTCAGTAATTCCAACAAAGGTAGATAATGTCAATAAAGACCACCTTGGAGGTTGTTCCAGAGAGAGGGAGTATACAGAGAAGTTTTTAATTTAAATACTTCAATACTTACTAGAGAAATTTTACAATAAATTCTTGGCCAGTAAGGAAGAACACCTTTAACAACTTCTGCTTCTCTTTCCTTGCACATTGTTCCAAACTCTTGCATAGCCTAAAAACACATTACCAAGACAATGACTTAAGAAATCAGATAGACATGTTCTTCAATTTACCAGCTTGTATCTCAAACTGCAACTCTCTTTTTTAAAAATCAAGTCACTTCTTGCAATTGAGCATTTATAGAGATAACTGCATGATGGACCTTCCTATAGGTTACCCAAGATATCTTGGATTGCAATTATAGCAAACCTACCAATATGAAATTAATACTAGTTACAGTCACATATTCCTCTCTCATCCTTAAGAAAAATACATTGTTTTTCAATTTTTAAAAAAATTATGAGGGACAAAGGATACATTTACTTTTAATTTTGTCGTGATATCCCTTTTAGAAAGTTTCCGCAACACCATTCGGAAATCAGCATCCACAAGGCTGTCTATTTCCTCTGCTCCTTGAATTGCAGGAACATATCCTAGATCACTCTGAGATGTTCCAAAGCCAATAAACCCAGGCACTGTTCCACGTTCTTTGGCAAGGAGCTCTGCAGCTCGGCCACTGCTGGAAGGCTGACAAAAACAGGGACAGAAATCAATTCTTTATTTAATTTTATTTTGCATGCATCACACATTTGAAATTATGATCCTATTTATATTGTATAATTAACCTTCTAATTAAAACAAAGTCTCACAAACAAAAGGTCGACTATGCTTTAAACATTGATGTTTGACCTGGAAAATTATTTTGCTCTTTAGAATCAAGCTTACAAAGTCGGGGCTGTTAAGCTCTGGGGAGAGAGCCTTTCAGTATCTGAAGGGAACCTACAAGGAAGCTGGAGAGGGACTCATCATCAGGAACTACAGTGATAGGACAAGGGAGAATGACTTCAAATGGAAAGAGAGTAGGGTTAGATGAAATATGAGGAAAAAATCTTCCCTGTGAGAGTGGTGAGACACTGGCACAGGTTGCCCAGACATGCTGTAGATGCTCAATTCCTGAAGTGTTCAAGGCCAGGTTGGATGGAGATCTGAGCAACCTGGTCTAGCAGAAGGTGCCCTTCTTATGGCAGATGGTTGGAACTAGACGGGTTTACAGTCCCTTCCAACCCAAACCATTCTGCAATTCTATTACCTGATTCTATGAATCAGCATTCCCTTTTCTTATAATCCATAAATACTTACGGAAAGTTTTACTGGTTTTATACACACACACACACAAAAGCTTAACAGAAAACTACTGTAAGCAAACAATTTATTAAGAAACTATTCATCCTCCTTCAATACTTCTGTTTTTCCTAGTTTTTCTTATATGCTAATACAGTTCCCAGAGAATGTTATTTGTATCACTGGGAAAAATAACAGATAGACAAAACATCCTCCCAGCAAGAAAGTGGCAGAAAAGGATTTAGAAGAATGGAGCAAAAGGGTGCATACATAACACAATGTAATACCATTTTGTTAGTATTACAGTGTGTGTTTTGGAGTTCAGCATCTCTTCTAGTTTGCCCCAGTTGCTCCCTGCATCATTGGTTCATGTTTATTTCAACCATAGTCTTTTGGAAAGACTGCCCCGAAACGGACTGAGGGTTTAATGTTCTCTGAGATACCTCGTAATCCAAATACCAATTTCCTAATGACAGTTGCACATTTGTGAGCTTGTGGGGTTTAAGTAATCTTTTCGAAATGTGAACCCTTAACTATTAAAGGACAGGCTGTGTTGTGTTCCCTAGTCTTCTCTAAATCCCGGGAGGAATTACATAACCTGAACATAAGGTTTCACATACGTCCTGAGCGAGTGCCACATCGGACACATCACACCACCACTGGCCTGGCGGCAAGATGGAGAGACCAACACAGATGAATTCTAAGTCTCTCCAAAGAAAACTCCACCGAAATTTGCTGAACTTGGACTCACGGTGATTTTGTAGTTACGTCCCCTTACCGCTGCCCCTCTGCTTACAACCACCCAAGCAGCAGCAGTCACACGCTCTTAAGCACGTCCCAGGCCCAGAGCTGGCCCCGGCCCCAGCAACAGCAACCGGACCCGACGGTCGCGCTGCCTCCCGGTACAAGCTGGGCTTCAGCGGCCCATGGCCCTGTGCGCAGGGCACTCGGAGGTGCCGGAACCGCGAGCCCCCACGGCCTGAGCCCGGGCCCCACCGCCCTTCCCGGCCCTGCTGAGGGAGGACCCCGGGGCCCCCGTGGCGACAGTTCCCCATCCCACGGGCCGCGCTCACCCGCAGGTTGCCCTTAGTTCGCTGCTTATTCTTGCCCCCCATGGCGGCGGCAGCATCGGAGACCGGCCGGGACGAACAAGGGACAGACAGAGAGGCACTTCCGGGAGGCGGGGCCAGGCGGCCGCCAGCACTGAGCGCGCTCGGGGCGCGAGCTGTGCGAGACGGAACCTGCTTCAAAATCCTGAAGCAAAAAAAAAAAGCGATCGATCTTAAACGCGCGGAGACTTCGAGCGTCCCGCGGGGCCTTTAGGAAGCTGCGGACTTCTTGTACACTTAAAAGGACAGTATTTGGGAGTTTCACCCAAAGGCAAAACCACACCTGTCGAAAGACGTCGCTCCAAAGTATCGCTACAAAAGTTATACCAAGTCCATACCAGAGATCCGAATGTTAGAAATTTTACTAGATCTGTACACAAATACTTAATCAATATTTAATTGAAAAAAAAAATTAATCCAAAGCAACCAATGTGTGCTTTTTCAGATATGGTATTTAGATGCAGTATCCATACAATTAGGATTCATTGATACAATTTTGTTAAAACGGGACCAAACCCACGCAGCATAATGCACTTTATATTACAGGAGTGAAAACTTGTGAGCTCAGAAGGCTGAAGGATTGTTTCACAGTTTAGGAGTGTGCTGTCAGGGAGCCTGATCCTTGGTTAACTGTTGCTTTTACACAAATAAACTCTTCAACTACAGATGTAGTGAACCCATGATATCTTTCTTACCTGCATATCCACTTGCATCTACAGAAAATACCTGATAATTTTTACACCTTAGAGCAGGCATCCTGTTACCATGAGCAAGACTCTTGTAAACTTGTTCACTCCTTATTTTTAAATAAAATACTGATCTCATGGCTTAATAAACTTTCTTGTAGGAAGCAGGATTGTTACAAAAAACTCTTCATGTAGTGTATGTAAACAGTAGCAATTAATGTAAACATAGTGTTCTCTCTCCAGATATCCACACTGCATTTTTGTATCATTCATATTGACATCATATTCATATCATTCCCCACATTCCACCTATTCATTCATCTCTAATTTCATAACTGCCCAGTAGGTTATCAAACACTTTTTTTTCATTGTAATTAAGTATGATCCCTAAATCTCCTTAAAACCAGGAAGTGTAATAAAGCATTCATATACTCATTTTCATTATTCAGGAATTCACTGGACATTTGTTTTCACTGAAAACTGTATTCATCACATAAACCATGAATTATTAATTCCCTCTCTGATCAACTGTTGCAGAACAGCTGAGGACTCTGTTATGAGGATTAACTTACAGAGGTGCTGGGGCTGGGCTGATCTTCAACCCCTTCAATGCCCTTCAACCCCAAAGTACATCTGAAAAATGTCAGCACACCCCTTTTCTTCTAAAAAATGATAGAGTTGCCCCAAATTCATATGATTTCCCCTGGCACCATGTGCATCAAAACATTTCTCTTCCAAAGTGGAGAACATTCGTCGGTTCTGAATCTCAGCATGCCCTCCACCTTCCAAAGAAACATCTTCCCTGTGCCGAATGAGAATCCTTTTCCACGTCAATCTTCTTACTCTGAAAGCAATTGGAGAAATAGTAATCTCTATAAAACAAACACTGAAATACTATGAATACATGAAATATTATGGAATAACTATTATCACAAAAGTCAGTAAGTTCTGTTTGTATAAATACACACTGACAGTTCATGAGCTGGTCACAGAAATACTGCTCACATGTGAACACTCTTCTAATCAGGAGTTTGGGCCTTTTTATATGTCCTTGGGATTCCAAAACCTTAATGTTATTCCTCACAAAATAATTGATGAAGATGTGGTTTCCATTTCAGTGATCATCTCATACTTTTTTGGCTGTTATAATCCAATTACAACGTTCATTTAGTCTGCACCACCCAGAAGTATAAATGATGGGAGCAGAATAAAACATGAATAATAAGTAATAGAAGAGCACACATATCTAACACAATTGGGTTACTGTTGCCCATCTCTGTAAGAGTGACATATAGAGGAAAACAAAACAGAAATAAATGTGCACCATGGTTGCTTTGATTGCTGCAACCAACGCACAGTGGATATTCAGACTTCTAAATACACTGTTATAAATACAAATACTTGGCAGATCTTTACAGATTGGAAGGTGATTGGCTTTCCCACCTTCTGGCCACATGTATAACATGAAAACATGTAATATTCTAACTAGTAATGGCATTTAAGTACAAAGGAAAACTAACCTTGACCAGAACTCTTCACAATTACTTTGCAAACCTTCTACACAAACAACACCTGGTTTCCCTGGCATGCAAAACCCTGAGAGAGAGAGCTCCTTGGCCCAGTCAATAATATTCTTTCTTTTTTGCTTATTGTAAATGTGATGACTATAGATCCACAATCGAGTGAACATGGTGACTTCTGACTGCATGGCACCTGAAGTTGCCACTGAGGAAGATGAAAGCTCCTTGTCAATATAAGCTGCTGCATGTTCTTTAACCCATTCCCTTGCACTCAACATGCAGGGGTCACCTCTGCAGTTCTGCATCAAGTATGTTTTTAGATCAGAGTTCAGGTGAATCTGCTGAGAGCGGCTCAGTAATGATGACCTAAAGAAAAGTATAAATGCAGTTATCATATGCTTACAACTTAGCATGTTTTTAGAATCAATCATAGAATCATTAAGGTTAGAAAAGATCTTCAACATCATAGAGTCCAACCTTTGACAAATCACCACTTTGTCAACTAGACCAGAGCACTGAGTGCCACATCCAGTCATTTCTTGAACACTTCCAGGAACAGTGACCCCATCACCTCCCTGGGAGGCCTGTTCCAATGCTTGACAACTCTTTCCATTAAGAAATTCTTCCTTGTGTCCAACCTGAACCGTCCTCGGTGCACCTTAAGGCCATTTCCTCTCATCCTGTCGCTGGTTGCCTGGGAGTAGAGGCCAATCCCTGCAACCTCCTTTCAGACAGTTGTATGGCACTTGCTTTACTCCAGACTAAACAACCTCAGCTCCCTGAGTCACTCCTTATATGACTTAGTCTCTGGACTCTTCCCCAGCTTCATATCTTTTCAAAAGTTTTACTTCAAGCTGCCAAGAAAATCAGGCATATTTATATGATATGCACTTGCTACTGATATTTAAGTCATATCAGCTGTGAAAAAGTCTCAGTATTTAACTGGTGTGCTAACTCTCAAATTCACATACAGTATCACCAACTTGTAAATCAGAATCAAGAAAAAGGTATTTGAAGAGTGGTGTATGGTGGCTGGACTGATTTTCTGTAATATGCAACAGAAGTAAAAAATATCAGAAGGCTGGGAGTGACAGCAATGGAAGAACAAGACCATTGACTAACTTTTCATTCCTTTAGTTAGTGTTAAGCTTTATCAAAATGGGCAACAGTCTCTCTTCTTGAGCATCAGACCTATAAATGGTACCTACAGTAACCCTTCTGTACAAATCATAGCACTCCTCCACACCTTTTCCCTTTACCTCCCTTATTTGCAGAGCACACCAGAGAAATCTCGTAGATTTGATTTTCTTCAACACTGTTGTTCACCTGGCTTAATGTGGCAGTAAACCATCCAAAAAAAAAAAAGACTTCCTGTTATTATAACTGCATTTGTGTAATACTCTGTAACTCCTAAATTAGCTGCCATACCTCACAGTAATTTCTGGTAGAACAGTTGGATATTTAACTGGTAAAGCACAGGCCATAGAGAATTCCACCTAAAAACAAATGAGCAAATGCTTAGTTCAAGTAAGACCTAAAAATCCCCACAAAATAATAAAAAAAAAATTAAGTGTTTACAGTACCATAGAAGCATTAGGGACCTCTGCCTTTACATTCAGTATAAACTGAACTTGTGAAGATGGCACCTCTGCAGACTCATTTTCAGCATAGTGTTTCAGTTCAGCTAGAGCCAGTTGGTCTGTCACAACAAACTCTTCTTCATAAGGAAACATACTGGACAGTAAATCTAGCTCTGAAATTTGTATTTCTGCTGCTTCTTGGTTAGTCATTTCTGTTGTTCCCTGAGCAAAGAACTGGGGAAGAAAAATACAGCTTGAATATGGAAGAAAGGTCATTAACTATCCCTATGTAAATCATATTACAGAATCACAGCATATTCTAAGTTGGAAGGGACTCACTAAGATTACTAAGTCCAACTCTTAGCCCAGCAAAGGACATCCGCAAGAGTCACACCGTATGCCTGAAAGCATTGTCCAAACACTTGAACTTTGTCGGGCTTGGTGCCATGACGACTGCCCTGGGAAACCTGTTACAGTGCCCAGCCACTTTCTGGGTGAAAATATCCAACCTAAACTCCCCTTGATGCAACTTCAGGCCATTCCGTCCCGTCCTGTCACTGGTCCACAGAGGAAAGAGATCAGTGCCTGCGCCTCCTCTTCTCCTCACGAGGAAGTTGTATACTTATGCATACTATTAGTTATAAAAAAGCCCAACGTAAATGGCTCCTATCTGCCGGGCAGTCTAGGGTACGCAGACACACTATGACAGCCTACATGGTTTCCATTGCCCGAGGTGGGCTGCTNATCGGAAGCGGGCGGGGCGGTGCAGCGGCGCGCGGCGGCGGGGCCGGGGCACACGGGGGTGGGCGGAGCGGCGCCGCCCCGGGGCCTGCGGGACGAGCCGGGCCGCGCACCCAGCCGGGCTGTGCTCAGTGACGGGGCTCGCCTGCTCCCCGCCGTGGCCGCCCGTCCCAGCTGCCCGCAGGATGGGGGGTGTCGGCTGGCTACAGGCCCGCCCGGCAGAGCCGTAGGGGCCCGGTGGTTCCCCGGACGAGCCACTGAGGGCGTTTTTCCAGGATATCAGACGCAGGTGCACGTTTGCAGACCGCTCAAGCTTATCTCAAAAACTACAAAATAAAATGCACCAGCCGTGTAGGCTGTGCATCGCGTTTCCTGATGAGGGCTGTGCTGTGGAAAGGCTAGAACAAAGCCTGTCAGACGAAGCTGCCCAGGCGCGGTGTGGGCCAAATTAATAGCTACACTTCTTCGTGCTGTCCTACCTCCCTGGCAGAAGCAAGGATAATTTGGAAAGGATTTTAACAATTAAAAGTTGTTTGTATAAGATAAGCATTGTAGTTTTTGTAGAAAAATGTACTGTAGGGAGGGGTTGTTGGATGTACTGTCATTTCCTTTTATGAACAATTTGAATGCTAAGCTGCAAAAGTTGATAATTCTGCCCTTGATGAAGTGGCTGTCAACCTTCCATGAGCAACTGGTTCATCTGCTCTAAGAGCATGCTCATGTACACATGCTCATGCAAACATGTTTGTAAAAGGCTTTTCATACAAAAAGTCCTTTGTGACTATCATACCTAAGCTCTTCTCTGCTTATTTTCTCTCTTATTCTTGTGGTCTGGCTTAATTTTTTGGCTGTGACCACTCCAAGCAGACAGCTGTGCTCTATGGCTGGTGTGCTGCCAAGTATGAGGCAAGAAATGGGTTCAAAAGGACAGGTTGATACCATTCAGATTTAGTGCTGACAGTGTTTATGTGCATGGTGGACAGCAGGGCTAGGCTGGTCTGCAAATACTGCAGAGACTTGATTTTGAACCCTTGTACCTTCCTTATTCTCATTGTATAGAATATGTCAAGTTTTAAGTTTATGTGAGCTTTTTGGCTGCTCTTTAGTACAGGGGCTACATACTAGAAACTAAAAATGTCCTCCCATATGNAGCCCAACGTAAATGGCTCCTATCTGCCGGGCAGTCTAGGGTACGCAGACACACTATGACAGCCTACATGGTTTCCATTGCCCGAGGTGGGCTGCTGTGGAGGCCGCTCCAGGTGGGTGTCTCCGCTGGGGAGCCGACTAGAGACGGCGACGGCCCCGGCCCCGCTCCCCTCGCCCGGCGCTCACCGGCAGCCGGAAGCACCACCAGCTAGTGCTCCCCGCGCATGCGCAGACATGCCCCAGTACCGGCTCGTCACAGTCCCACAATGCACCGCGCCGGAAGCGCGCATGGCAGCCGGTGACTGCCGCCCCGCCACCGGAGGATGAGGTGAGGTTGCCATCGGCCCC
>VWZD01010092.1:0-37698 GCA_013396695.1 Sakesphorus luctuosus | reverse complement strand
TGGTTCCCCCAAGTCCAAAGCAAAAGGAAGTGAAAAACCTGTTGGTGCAGGTGATGGCTGTGGTCTGGTCCAGAGTGGTGGTCTCCTCGTGTCGAGGTCCTGCTGGTTCTCTGGGTCCCACGAAAGGTTTCTGAGGTCTTCTTACCCACCCCTTATGTACCCTCAGGGAGCACCCAGTCCCTCCCCCAGGGCGGGGACTCACATAATGGATGATTAACTCTGTGAGTCATGGGCTATTTTTGGACTGTTGATGGCCCATTAGCACCTACGCCCCCTCAGGCTGGGAGTGGAGGTGCTAACGACTCCCTGGGAAGCTGCTGCAAATGGGCCATTGACCTTGGGAATGAATAGATGGGGGTAGAATACACAGCTTTGATCACCCCCACACAGTGACAACTGGTCCCACCTGCTGAACTAGGACAGTGCAGTAGACAACTTTTTGAAGCCAAGCACTTGGTTTAAGTTTCTCTAGTGGTAGATCACTCTTGTCAAGAAGAGTCTACAGGCATATCAGTTAACAGAACCATCTGAATTATTTGCTTGATGCATAGGGAAGGTGATGATAAATCTTTCCCAGTGAAGAAATTAAAAAAATTGCTACTGCTGTTGTCTGTGTATGTTCAATTGTGTTCGAGTATTTGTATGTGTCAGACTTCATCAATGACACAAGGAATTTCCAATAAACAAAACAGAAAGATTGTAATTACAAATACCTTCAATTGGAACAAAACCAGTTCTTTTTCATAAAATTCCAGTGTTGTTATTAGTTCAAGTACAAATCCTAAAGGTTTATTGGATTTTTGTTACTAAAGTTTCCAGTCTTGTTGTTTTGTGCAATGCTTTTGACTTAAGATTTTAAATAATTTAGGTTTGTAATTCATGTTGTGCTCTCGTCTGTACAACAGTTACAATTGTTTCATGTTATCATTACTATTGTTTTCTTTTGAAAATGTAAAGTTAATTCACCGCAAGGAACAGCTTGGCCATAGAAATAACTTGTGTAACAACAAACAAGGAAAGCCAAAACTACTTTCTAATGTTACTATTTTTTCTTTCCTAGGTCAGTCTTCCTTTTAAGAACAATTACAGACTACAAATATGGGAAAGAAACGCATCAAAGGCAAAACTGCACAGTGCGATGAGTGTCTGGATATACCGAGTATGTTTCCTCAGAGAAGTCTGTGGCCCTAATGTTGTTTGTTTTAACCTCAAAGAAGTCTTGAAAGATGATTACTATTAGAAGGCCTTTACATTAGTCACTGGCTTTGAAGTCTCATTTACAAAATAGGGATTTTTTTAAATTGAAATCAATCTCTATAATAAATATTGATGTTGCTACTTTTCTAAGTATGCTAGAAAATAATCCCATCTTGAAAACTAAGATTATTTTCTGGTTTTTAGGAAACTCAGACATACAGTTCTTTACTGATAAACAGATTGTATAAAAACTCTCAAAATATAAAGGAGTTTTAGGGTCAGCTAATAAGCTTAAGGCTTAAGAAGCATTTTCCTAATGAAAGTTTTGTTGCAGAAGATTCTTGCTTTAGCAATAAAGGCTATGATTAAAATATTTTCTGTCAAATAATTTGTCTTTATTCTAGCAGCTAATTTAGTACTGACCTTGGACACCTCAGCTCTCTAATCGTAGTGTATTTTGGTTAAAACCTCTTCCTCTCCTTCTGTTCCTAATGTTTCCCAATTCCCAATAGTAAATTTAATTCTAGCTCTACCTGATCTCACCCCTGTGTTGAAATTTAATTTGTATTGTTTACCTTGGTTATTGTAGGTTTTGTTTTCCCTTGTGCTACATAGCATTCTCTTCAACCACCTTGTCTGCCAGGTCACAGATTGTGTCTTGCTCATCTGTTTTGTTGATCTTGACTGGGGAAGTGAATTGAGCCATGCTAATTTAGTTGTGAGAGAGTTGCACTTGCAATTTTAGCCAGGAGGCTTGATGTGATAGCCTGTTTAAATTCAAGTCTAGTCTACTATGTTTTCCTGGGTGTCCTGGTCTTCTTCAGGTAGCTGCTGTCTGTAATGGGTGGCCTTTTAGCTGCTTTTGTCTGGTTTGGTTATCAGTGGTTTTGAGGGAGGGTTTGATTTGGGTTTTTTTTTGTTTGTTTGTTTCCTGGAGATTGGGTCAGTGTCTGTTGTAACTGTTCCTCTTCTTCTCCAGCGAAGAGATCAGTTGTGGTGTCATTGCTGATTGCATTTCACCTCTCTGGCTATAAACAGGTTATATTACCATGACAAAGTTCTGTGAAGCCACAAATGAAACTAAGACTTATCATTGTGAATAATTCAACTGTAGTCATAGTTGGCGAAGTACAAAAGTTTTAGTGTTTTTTTTTAAAAAGACGATTTTGAAGTTGTAGATGAAGCATATGGTTTTTTAAAGGCTTAAAGAATGCATCTAAATGTCTGTATTTCTCTCTTGCTGGCTAGTATTTGTGTTGTAATCTTCGACGATTTGGGTTTTGTAGGTACAAAAACTGTAGGTACAAAGAGAAGTTTGCAATCTTGAGGCTGTAATCTCGCATGTGATCCTCAACAAAGATGGATTCAGAGGTGTTACACTACCTGGGCAATAAAAACACCTCAAAGTAAAGGACTTAAGATGGATTAATTGGGCAAACAGCATAATTGTCAATAGTTGTTTCGCAGAAATGTGACCAACAACTTGAAAAATTAAACAAGAAGAAATAAGATAATTAAACTTTTGAGAGTGGCTTTTATCAACAGATTCCTGTGCTCAATATAACTGTTCTTAGCAGTTTGGTTAAATAGGTGGAGTTCATGCCAGGCCCAGAAGGTGCAGCTCTCCCAGTAAGTTGTAGTATTGCAGTGCAAAGTGATAACAGCACAGGAAGTACAACTGCCATTCTTTTTTTACCATTATCTGCTGCATAATTTCACTGAGGCAGCTCAGCTAGAAGCAGAACCTCCATACTCTCCGCTTCTATAGGCCAGCCAGGTGTGGCCTTCGTGATTGGAAACTGTGGTAGTGGACTGTCGCTGCTCCGTGGGAGGTCTGGGAATCCTAATGCCACAATAATAGAAGCCTGACATGGTAGGTGTGTATCCAAAACTTCTGTCGACTTCTCTAACTAGATGTAGCTCTGAGAGATACTTCTAGCAATACAATAGTTTAGGATGCAACAACAGTATCCCCAGTTTCTAAATGGGAGTAATAAAGGGTTTATTTCTGATACATCTGATAAATTGTCAATGTTTCTTTGACTTGAGAGAGACTATCCTAGCTTCTGCCTTGCTGCCTACATCTTTAATATTTGCATTTGTTATGATATCTACATCCTTCTTGTGCTTTTTGTTTTCTAGAACCTACATGTAAACATATTTGTAAAGGATTGGAACACGGTCATCTGAAAAAGGCATTGCTGAATGTGGAGCCGCATGTTTGTCAGGACTGCAAGGCAGACAACAAGGCACAAGAGAAGTCTAAGGAGGAGGAGACTGATGAAAGCCCTTCGATATGGTTATGCCTAAAATGTGGACATAGGGTATCTCTTTTGTCTTAACATCTTTCAGTGTCTCAAAATATAGTAGAACAAGAGAGCTTCTAATTAAACTCTTTTATTCTCTCTTTTTTATCTTAAAGATGGTACTACCTAAATGATTTTGTATACTGTAGTGTTATTAAAAAATGTCTGCTGTAAATATGAAATGAAGTAATTGAAAGCTTGGCACAAAGGCAGGTAGCAAGCTTAAGGCTAAAACACCATCTCGAGGACTTGTTTTCCTAGAAAGTTCAAATTGTTTTGCTGAGAAAGTAAAATGCTTCTAATCTGTGATTTTTTTACAATAAGATTTCAGTGCTTACGTTAATTCATTAAACTTAGAACTCTGCATGCTGAAGAGGTTTTTGTTCTGTTTCATTCTCTCAGGTGTTCAAACTGAAATTTGTAAATTAAATGTTCGGTCTCAGAGCAGCTTTATAGTTATTCTGCACTGAGTAAATTGCCTTTCTATCTGCAGAAATAACTGTCTTGAAATGGAAACACATCTGTTTATCCTAATTAGTTTAACATAATTAAACAGTTTTCATTTCAATACTTTGTGTATATTGTGACTTCCTGTATGTTTCATTGACTGTCACCCAGATTTTGTGACACTTCTGGTTATCAACATTGTAGGGTTGTGGCCGAAATTCTCCAGACCAGCATGCTTTAAAGCATTATGCAACACCAAGATCAGATCCCCACTGTTTGGTCCTCAGTTTGGACAACTGGAATGTGTGGTGAGTTTGTCAGGTGACACTTAAAAGACATAGGTGAAGGGCAACAGAGGCTGGGTTATAATTTCTCTTTTTGTGAATTCTAGGGTCTTACCTTAGGCATACTTTAAAGTATTTCCATACACATAAGTCCCAGTAGTCTTTGCTGAGATCTGTGGAATAAATGTTACTTTCTTATAAAATTTATAATTAGAAAATGTTCATAATTGGTGTTGAAATTGCTCAACTAGTAAGTGTCATTCACTTCATATTTTACTGTTCTTGCTTGATCAGAAACCTGACAAATGGAAACAAATGTTGATGTGGAGCTCTAACTTGTAACTTTGGACACTGGAAGAAGGTTCTTTCCAATATGCTCTTAGTGACAAAGTTATTTTCATTTTCTCAGTGAATATGATTTTTTAATACCAAATGTTGTCAGGAAGAACATCTGTAGAATTAGAAGGTGCTACTGGATCAAGCAATACAAAATCCATCTCCTTAGGAGTGTTTCCTTCTCTTGAAAGGAATTACACATTACTATGTTTAAGGGGGAACCCTAATTTTGTAAACTGTGCTACAGAAATACTCAATGTGACATAAAGAGTTTTCATTTTGCTTAGTAACCTTGTTTTATGAATTAGTATCTCTCTTTATGTTCATTTTATGTAACATTATCTATTTACTCGATCATATTTAGTACTTATGTGTATTGAACTCTAGAAAATGAAAATGGACATTATCAATAATGTATATTACTAATGAACTAGTGAACTTCTTTTTGTGAATTTAGATTCGACTTAAAATTTTGGAGGTTTAAGTGCTTAATTTTCCCTGTTTTTTAATCATAGTATATGTGAATGAGAGGAAGTTGTCAAAGCAAGATGTTTTTGCTTCCTCCTAGAATTTCTTTGTTGTACAAATTTGCCCAAAAAATGATTCAGAGATTGATAAATTGGCAATAAATTATTGCTATAAATAAAAACAGTCAAAAATTGTATTACTAAGTGGGCCTAGTACAGATATTCTGATCAAAACTGCTGTTGCATTAATGATATGAATGTGTAAATAAATCGCTCTATGGTGTGCATGCATATGTGGTTCAAATTGGATGCGAATAATAACTGTAAACAGTTAAAAGAAATATTTTGAACTTGGAGAGGAGGAGGAGTGTTCTGTTCTTTTGCATTTACAAGTGCTGTTGTATATGCTTTCTGTGCTGGTATGACACAGCAATTGGATCTACTCGTGTTTTTCCCCCATTTGTCAAACAGCCATTGCCAACAAAACCTTTTCCAATCCTTCAGTTCTTTCAAGGCTGAGTACAAATTTTTTGACAAAAACAGGATTACTATGTTAAAACTGCCCATAGAAGTAACTAACATTTGTTATTCCAGGAGTGAGAATGCCTATTTTTATGATTAACCAGATAGGCAATAGATACACAATGAGGGATCCAAAAATTGAGCCAATTTTTTTAATGAGAGATGAAGAACTATAACGATGGCAGCTAATGCCAGGGATGCTAGAGATTTAGGGAAGCACTTTGCTCCTGTTTTAATATCAGAAAATTGAGCCTGACTGAAGGTAATCCAGAAATCTGCATTGTAATCTGCATTAGGTACAAATGCATTTGTACCTAAGAACTGTAAGTGGTGTGTTTCAAAGTGCAGAAATATTTGCATTCTCTTCAGTACCTTTTTTCACCTCTTCAAACTGCTGATTGGGCAGAACTACAAAATTGATACATGTAAAACTCCTTCAGCTGTGTGTGTTCTGGCAGAATATTACCTTTCTTGAGCCTTTATCACTGAACTTTCTCTCACAGTTTTGTTTAAAGCAGATTACTGGCCTAGCCATACACTTCTTTGCTCCTAAAGAGACAAATAGGGTTTATATTGGCAACAAAAGAACAAATGAAAGTCCTCAGGTCTAATGGTGGACACTGATTTATTTCTGATCCAGTTTAAATATAGCAAAGTACTTGCTTGTCTAGAATATTCCGAATATTTTTCCATGCCATAACATTCTTAAGTCATTTTCTTTAGGGACTGATATCTTAGTTTTTTTTATTTTCGGCAACATTTTTTATATTTCTTTTAAGTTTTCTGGCAGTGAGGTTTCTAAGCCCATCTGTTAAGAGTCTAATTTATATTTGTAGATTGCAACCACCAGTCAGCAAAATAATTTACTAAAGATAATTTTTAAATATTTTATTTTCATGATCAGAAGTAAATTAAACTCTTCTCTAAGACTTCTACATCTGACACTAAACCTTGTAATTTTATAACTTTGTGTAATGAATCACATCAAACAAGCAAATAGTTTAGGATTTTTAAATAATAGAAAAAAATAGCATTAATTGTTTTTCTTTTGGGGGCGGCGGAGGCAGGTGCTACCTATGTGATAATGAAGTTCCATATAAAACTTCAACCCAATTGGGCCAGACTGTGGATTTTGTTAGAAAACAAGTTTGTATTGACTCATCACGTACAGGTAAGTAATTATAGTATAGATACAGTAAATCAGGAAGTCCACTAAATGTAGGAGACAGTCATGTAAATCCAGAACTTACACTAAATTAAATTTAGCACCTTATGGTAAAGGAAAAAGCTTTTTCTGCCTTTTTTTATCTTCTTTGTCACAATTCTAATAGCATAAGTAACATCCAGCTCATGGACCTAATTGTATCAGGATTTTTCTCAGTGTCCTCTAAACTTCTACAGACAAGACATACAAGAACAGGAGGAAAAAAAGACAGTTTTACTGTGACGTTTTAAAATGTGACATTCAGTTTTTCTGTGAGTAGGGAATTGGCTTTAAGTACTTAAGAGTGCTGTGTTTATTCATCAGTGTCACTCAGTTTCTCTTGAGAGCTAAAGGAAAATTGTCATTGCTTAAGAATAGTTTGATTTGATTTTTCTTAAGTATTTTTCTAGGTATTTGTGAATGTATCAGCTGGAATGACTTAAGTGTCCAGCCGTTGCAGCACATTTCCTAATGGAAGAAATATACAAGAGATTTTGTCACTGGGTCTGAAATATTGTGTTCAGCCTGCAGTCTATCTGTAAAAAGCCAGCAAAACCCCGGCAAAGCTCCCCAGTTTCCACAATGGCAAAAAAAAATTGCTTTGGGTTTTGTACAACTTTCCACTAGAAAACTTGGAAGAGTTAGCATATAAAAATAAATGCTGTAACAAATGACTGTCAAAAATTCCAATGCCATCCTACACTTGGGTGAAATCACAGGCCTCTTGGGAAGAGAATCACAAACATTCAGCAATGCCAGTGTGGCTGTCTCCAAATTCAGTTTGTTTAGAAGGCAGCTGAGATTTTTTCACAGGAAGCAGAATCTTTTGAGTGGTCAGTCTTTCCCAGTCACATAGTTTCTCTGTACATCTAATATCTGAACTTCGTATCAGTTGACAAAAGTTTCTTCTCAGGTTTGAACTGGAAAACAGATGAATAACAACAGGCAGTTGTTGTCCGTTTCAGGTGTTCCATCTGTTTGTAGTCAATCCACCTGTTTCTTGTCCAGAGATTGTATTGTCAGTTTTCCTTGCTTTCTCTGAGCTGGTCTTACTTGATTTTAAAGTTAATATTGGCTCATGCTCTACTTAACCAAACTGGCAGAATCAGTGGATGTGTTTCTGTGGTGATTGCCTGAATCCCCTTGTGTTTTTATTAAATAGGTCATTGAAATTTTGAGCAGTACACTAAAGTAATTTTGGGGAAAATATTTGTAACGTCTTGAAAAATATAAACCTTCTTGGTATATTAAATGAATATGAGAATGCTTTAACAGTGGGAGCCTGTTGGATGTTGTAGAAAGCCCTGACATAGGTGATTTTGACACAGGAATGAGATCTGAGGTAGCACTTGCAGAGTTTCAGAGGTTGGCATGAATGGCTTGTGGGCCCAAGAGGCATGTTTTATTTGCATGCTAATCTGAAATGGCATTTCAGGTGGATCCTGATTTTAATTTGTTGTTTCGTTCTGTGTATTTTTAACTTCTCTTATGTGAACAGTTTAAGAACCTAAACCAGTATTGTTACACAATTACAGAATTAATTATCATATGTGTGAGTTTAAAACATTGTAGATTGATGCTGCCTATAGTAAATTTTTCCTAGTCTATTTCCTGTTACCAGGCTAATATGTGGTATGTTTTTTTTAATTATTTCAGTAGAAAAACAGCAAGAGAACAAAGAACTTGAAAATAAAAAAGTAGAAAAAGACAGCCAAAATGAGCAAGAGAAAGAAGTCTCGCTTAAAGAAGAGAATTCTCATTCAGCGACTAACTTGGAAGTCACTGTGAAAGGACTTAGTAACTTGGGGAATACATGTTTCTTTAATGCAGTGATGCAGGTACAGAAGTTACTGTTGCTTTAAAAAAAATTAAATAGGAAAAAAAGCTCTAAACAAAATGAAAAAGAGCCCACGACAACTGCCCCACTCAGCATTTTACAGTGACAGAATTAGAATGTGATTTTTTCAGCTGCCAAGAATGATGAGTTCTTTCTAAAAATAGCGTGTTGGCCCAGAGAAATTCATAGAAGTGGAGTTGCATGTTCAGACTTGCTCTAAGGGGAAATAAAATAACCTGCCCTGTCTTTGAGGGACAACATTTTTCACTAACATAATTAAGCACACCAGCTTCCTAATTTAGGGAAAAAAAAGATGACATACTCTGGCACATCACCCTTACTGACCTCTTAGAATGTAAGAGATGACTACTCAAAGACCATCGGTGTTTACTGAAACAAAAACATCTCTCTCAGCAACAGGAAATCAAAAGTAAATGTTAACAGGATGAGCGTGTTGCATGCATTGCCATCTTGTGTCTTGTTCACCTAAGGAGTGTACTAAAACTGACATATGATCTTGTGGTCTTAGCCTCTTGATACTGAAGCTTTACTCAAAACAAAATTCCCAGTGTACTTGGCAGATTTTAGTAAACAGTTTGCTTTTAATTTATTTTAGACACTTTTTAAACCACACACACTGCATTTTATCTTTTGATTTTTAGAAACAGACTCTAGTAAATACACTTGTCAAAAGATCAATCTGTATTAAAATAATAGATTCAGGGTTTCTGCAATTTAAAGTAGTATTTATAGAGGGCATTTGGAAGTCCTATTAGCTGTATGTAGTGCACCTTTAACTGTTAGACACAGATGGAAATTCCAGAATAGTAGTTAACCATTCTAGTTCTTTGCTTGGGAAAAATAAATTGCTGCTAATCTGGTTACTACACATTCTGTGACTAGTGGAATTCAGCTGCTCTTCCTGTTGTTCCCAGTTACCAACCTCTTTCTGTCTTTTATGTTCTACAGAATTTATCACAAACTCCAGTACTGAGGGAGCTACTTAAAGATGCTAAAAAGCCTGACACAACAGTTAAAATTGAGTCTCCCGAGTTATCCATGGTAATATGCTTTGACCTCTGTGGTGTTTGTCCCCACCTTCCAATCTGTTAAGGGAAAAGGCAATACTTATCTCTGGATTTTAAAGCTGTTACAGCTAAATACTTGATGTAAAATTAGCAGGAACTTCACCACTGACTTTTGTAAACTTTCTGAATTCAGTGGAGGCATTTTGTTCAGAGAGAAAGAGCAGTGATTCAATGCTCTCAACTACTAGTTGTCATAAAAAGAATGCTTGCATTATGATTAAGTTACTTAAAGGATGAATACGTGTAATTCTTGCTATAGCATCACTTGTCTAAATGCGAAGTAGGAAACTAGAGGATGTCTGTATCATTAACTGAAATAGTGCACCTGTCATTTCAGTTAGGGATTTGGATGGGAAAGAAAGGCTGTGCATTTTTTTTTAAGAAATTGGGTGGGTTTTCCTAGTAAAAGCAAGAAATCCAGAGTTGGAACTAAGCAATAAATAATGAGTTTTGGTATCATTTCATGATAAACCATGTGTTGTTTTTGTCAGGTTGACTTACTGCCATTTTGCAATTTTATGTATTCAATATTACAATAAAGTTCTCAAGAACTGAAGGGTTTAGATAAGGAAAAGCTTATTACAGAAGAATCAGTCACTGAATTAAGGCAAAACAGCACTGTTGCTTTTCTTTCAAACAGGAACCTCAGTTGATAAAACTAGATCAGCCACGTCCTTTGACATTAGCCATGCATCAGTTTCTGACAGAAATGCAAGAGACAAAAAAAGGGGTAGTCACTCCTAAGGAACTTTTTGCTCAGGTTTGTAAAAAGTGAGTATCTGTACATTTGCATGTCATAGTCACTATGAAAAAGTTTGTTGTTTAGAAGAGGGCCATTTTTTTCCCTTTTTTAATCATGAGCTCACATCACAGCATATAAAATTTATAGAATACTTAGCAAGCTTTGAAAGAAGAGGATAAAGAGCAAAGTATAAATGAGTAGCAGTAAAATGAAAGATACTCAATGACATATACTGATTAGCTGGCTTTGTACTTTAGAAAATACTGTATCTAGACACTTGTTGCTTTTGAATACATACATTATGGAGACTTTGTCCTTGTATGTCTGGTGTGAGTTGTTTTGGCTTTATCTCTGAGTTCAGTTATACTTTACAAGTAATGTTTCATTTAACAGAGCAATACGATTTAAAGGTTATCAGCAGCAAGACAGTCATGAATTGCTTCGTTACTTACTTGATGGAATGAGAACAGAAGAAATCCAAGTGAGTGTTAATTTCATGGTCATACCTTTCTTCTCCATACCCCAGACTTTCTCCTCTGCTAAGGGGAGAAAGAATCTTGAGAAACGTCAGCCTTTGTAGAGTGATTGTGCTGCCTATAGCACTTATTTGAAGCAGATTAGCAAAGAGAACACCCAGAAAAAGTGGGTTTGGAGTATACTCATCCTAAAGAATATCCTTTTGTCTTAATTTCTGAAATGCACATGTGGAAATTCCTTAATTTTCTTCTTTTTTTGCCAGTTTTAATTTGGGCAACTATTTCATCCTTAGACTGATTTTCTTAGATATTAATTGGAACATTATGGTTGCAAGCCAGTTTCTCAGTTGATTTATTTTTTTTTAATATCTACAGGAACTATGTTGTGTCTATACAGGTATTTGTGGGGTTTGTATTGATTCTCTTATTAGTAAAGTTCATCATTTTTCCTCCATCTGAAACATTTCAAAAAATGAACTAGTTAACTGACTTGATTTAGGAAATTTTGCAGTGTATTTTTTTTAAATTTCAGCAAATAAGTGTTGGAATACTGAAGGCGCTGACTGACTCTAACAAACAAAATGAAGAGGAACTTAAAAAGAAAATTAAAGGTAAAATCAATTATCACATCATCAGTAAGNTGTTTGTATCTAGAATATGAGGCTCATTAGTCTGTATTTAAATATCTTGCTGAATTTGGTGGCATTTTATTTTTAACAGGATAAGAAAGAGTTGGTTTTGTAGACATCATACATTATGTTTGGGTATTACCATTCAAACATGTGAGAAATTAAAATATTAGCATGTGAATGTAATTGATGCTTTCCCTAATAGTCCATTGTTACTTAACAGTGGTATAAAAATGCCTGAACAGTGAACAGAACAATTTTTAAACTTTTTGACATGACTTATGCTGCTCTGAAAATACAGCTTGAGGAAATTGGTTTTGTTTTTCAGGTGCCTATACAGCCAAAAGTTGGTGCTTGTTTTTTAAATTCAAATAGTTGCTAAGTCCTGAGAGAAAACAGGAATTCTTAGTGGGATGCAGTACTTCTGAGAAAATAGGGAAATGCATATAAGTGGAGAAAGTGGTAAAGGTGTTGGTTTAACCTAGCTGTTTTCTGCAAATGTGTGTTCACCTCCATTCCTTTGATATACAGAAGATTGTTAATTTAACCATCTTGCTGTACTTCCTGTTCTGAGGAAACTAGAACAGGCCAGTATGTTCCATTGTATGCATTGCATATTGTATTCTCTTTATTTTGTTTGGTATGCCATAATGAAATTGGCTGCCAGTATATTGTATTAACTTTACTATATACTTTTTTAATTCTCAGAATATGAAAAGAAAAAGGGAATACAAAGTTTTGTAGATCGAATCTTTGGTGGAGAATTAACCAGCACAATTATGTGTGAGGAATGCAGAACTGTAAGTAAACTATCCACTTCAAAAAGTCTAGAGTATAATATTCTGTAATCTGCAGGAAAACCTCAAAGTGACTCTGTAAAGATGAGAGCTGACTAGCTTCATGCTTTTCAAAAAGGGCCATGATTTGACTGGAATCTTTCTTACCTCATTGTTATAAAGCTAATCTTTCAGTTCCTTTCAAAAGCCTTTCAGAACAACAGGTCAGCCAACAGCAAGCTGCTTCTGCTAGAAAAACTCCCTCTTAGATTCCCAGTGAATTGTTCTGCTACAAGCATATGCTGTCAGGGACCCTTTCCATTTTTCATCGGGTGATTAGATCATTCCCTTTCCCACACTGAAATGACCCTAGGATTGCCAGAACAATTAAGAAGGCTTTATTGGAATGATATATCCTGAGAATGAAGTAATTGAGGGTATTAGCAAGTGGACTAGGTAAATATCATGATAGATTGCATCTATCAATCTCTTAGACCTTAAGATGCATTCTCACATTCTAGACCACTAGATCGCTGAAATTTGTAAAACTTGTTCTTGCTTATTTCTGTGGTAATGGGACTACTCGATTTTGGTCACTGGAAGCTGTTTATGAAGGTAGATGAGCTGTGTTTTACATTTGTCTGCACAAGGCCTTAAATGCAAACATACACATTGACAGCAAGCCAGCTGCTTCCAGACAAAATTAAATTGGACTCTTGATTATTCATTTAAAGGTATCCTTGGTTCATGAATCTTTCCTTGATTTGTCACTTCCCGTAATAGATGCTCAGGTAAGAAATTGTACATGATTGCTTTTGAGCTTAGTTTTTTTGCTTATATGAAAACACTTTCATTATACAATCATTAGGGAGTGAATTTAAGTATGTCTAAAAGTCTCTTTTGCAAGCTAAAACTGCAGAGAAAGATTGAGAGAAAGGTTTTTCATGATGTATGTGCCTGTAAATGCTGTGTAAATGCCTGTAAGCTGTGTTTCATAAATTGTCTCTGGAAAATCACACAGGTTGCTTGAATGCTTTGAAGGGTTTTTTTCCTACTTTTTGATTCATTTTTCTGCACCAAGTCCAAGAACCCTTCTCCTAATATTCAGATTATGGAATAGAGTTAAGAAACTTTGATAGGATAGGATGTGAATACTTAAGTGATCAATATTAATTTATCTGATCAATCTCTAGACACTCAAAACTTCATTTGCTTTGTGTTTTGTATTGATGATCTATATATGTAATATTTCAGATTTGTTGTGTAGCACTGCTCACACAGAAGTTAATGTCAGAGGCAATGATAATTTTGCCCCCTTACAGGTTCAGAATTTGGCATTTGATAGCCTTATTTTACATACTGTTTCATTCTTCAAGTCCTTGTTTCACATGCATCCCCTCTGGAGTGAGACACTCCTTCATAAACATTAGGGAGTGAACTAGTTGTATCATTAAAATGTTATATCTTGAGCTGAAAACTCAGATAACATCTCATTCCAACAGTTTTCTTTGGACTACTAATTTGTTATTCAGGACAGTAACATCTCTGTTTCTGTGGTTGTTTTGCGGCTTTTTGGGTTTTGTAGAAAGTAAAGATTACAAAGAAAGAAAACATCAAAAAAACCAAAGAAAAGGAGTCTGAAGATGAAGAGGATAAAATCAATGACTGTTACCTTAAGCAGAAAGATGAGCCCCCTGGTACAAGTAAACACCTTCAGAAAAAAGCAAAAAAACAGGCCAAAAAACAAGCCAAGGTTGGTTTTGATAAGCATTTCACTTTGTGTTTGCAATTTCTGTTAAATTCTTTTTGCTTCCTTAGTTTAGATGGAGGAGACAGCTTAGAATTTCTCCTCATTAAAATGCACAACTGGAAAGACCAATTATATCTGTATCTTCGCTGTTAAGAAGTTATATGTCCTATTAAGCATTACTGTGCTAGGAATAAGCTAATATCCAGAGTAATGTAGAATTTGCCTGTATGAAGTAGCCTTAATTTGTATCAGACAGCTGTTTTCCAGTCATTGGTTTAGAATACAGATATAAGTAAGAATCAGGAAGATAGCAGAGGAATCATTAGTTGTATTTCGATGATACTGTGTAAAAAGGAGCAGCGGACACTATGTCTGAGTGAGGATAAATTCCATATTCATGGAATTGATCACCTCAGTAAATCATAGATTATTCTCCCTCCCTCCTTCCTTGTGCATCTATGGCATAGCACAAAAATTCTGATAAAGAAGTGTTAAGAAATGATAAATATAATTTATACTTAATGTGGTTTTTGTACTCTTGTATATTATGTATTCAAATGTGCAGAGCCAGCGCCGCCAGCAAAAACTTCAAGGAAAGGTGCTTCACTTGGCAGATCTCTGTGCAACTGGAAAGTCAGAGATAGATGTCGAGTATAACCAAGAATCAGAGACAGAAATCAACTCTGCAAGTCTTGATACGAAGCAAGAAGAGGAATCATCAGATGAGTGCAAAGATCATGGCTTAACTCAGAAAGACTTGACTATACAGGGAAATAATACGGAAGATCACAGCATGCATGAAAATACAGGAAAGTCAGAAAAGGAGTGTGTAGAAAATGAGTGTCTCACAGATCTCCCTATGGAAGGCTTAGATTCTCCTGTAAAGTTTATCAATGGCCTTGACAATCTGTCTTTGAAAGATAAGGATGATGACAATGCAGATGAGAAAGAGCTTGCTACTGACTTTTCAAAACTGCACTTGGGTGCCAGTGAATCTGATACGAGTACCTTAGAGGACCTTCAGACTGTTTCCAACAAGACATGCAAAGTATCAACAGAAGATCCCGAAATGGCGTTTTGTACTCTGGCAAACAGGGAAGATCTGAATCCAGAAGAAGGTTCAATCCATCACTGTTTGTATCAGTTTACCCGTAATGAAAAACTAACTGAGACCAATAAACTAATGTGTGATGTATGTACACAAAGACATTGTGGACCAAAGAACAACATAAGAAGTATGACAAACTATTTTTTAAAGGAAAATTTTAATTAAGTCCTTATCTGATGTTTGGGTGGGTAAGGGTGGGGGGAATACACCTAAAGTCTGTGTGTAACTTGGTCTACTTTCATGTGTTCATCATGTTAAAGAGGAATGTTCAACTTCTCAGTTGTTGTAGTAGATGACATTATAACAGTTTATATAGTGAAAACAAAGAAATTCTTGCTAAAACATTTATTTTGATGTTAATCATTGGTGGTTCTTCTTTTCTACAGGTGAAAAGAAATATGTTTATACTAATGCCCAAAAGCAGATGCTAATCTCTCTTGCTCCTCCAATTTTAACTCTCCACTTAAAGAGGTTTCAACATGTAAGTACCTGGCTGATGTAGGTATATAGTTTAATATGTATATATGCACATACTACTAGGTTTAACTTGAAAATATGCTAACATAAGTTTTATTTCCTATTCATTTCCTATGCTAACATTAGTTTTATTTCCCTAAAGTTTTGGGCTTTTTCCCAAAGTTTGGAAGGCATTGGTGTGCAGCATTGGATTTTATGGTCTTTGAAGTGTTGGGATGTGTTTTCCTGAAAGAATATTCCTTTAATTAGTTGGAAACCAGTGTTCTGTGAGGTTATTTGCAACATATTCCCTCATTACTCTTATTGCTTACTGTATCAAGCAGTATCTTAGCATTAATGGTTTCTTACTATTACAGCGGTTCATGGATCTTTAAATTTCAGTAGGTATAGGTAGAATATGATCCCTTACTAAATAAGTGTAACAAGTTGGCAGAAGAGGATTCCAAGCCTTGTAGGGGCAGAGTGGAGAAGGAAAGGAAAGCAAGTAAAGTGGCTTACCTCTTTGTTCCCAAGTTGTAGGAAAAGATTTAATTTAGAGCTTTAGGTTTTCAAGAGGAAAAGAGGAAAGGGATACAGTACTTACTGCCCCTTCTAAATTTAAAATCATTTGTTGATTAGGTCAAATAATTAAAAAATCAAGGAGGCAACTTTAATTAGATGAAAAACAATTTCTTATAGAAAATGGAAATGTATAGCCTATTCCAAGCAACTGTAATATGAAGAAAATAACATTTATCATCATCTCATTTTGTTTTTCCAGTTTGATACTGGATGATTATTTGATTAAGGTGAGAACGCAAGTTATATCAGTTTTGAAACTGTAAGATCAGATCCTCAGGCATGTTACAGTATCTGAGAAGCAACTTACTCATAGTTACTGAAGTACATTAGAGCTGATTCTTTTTCCACTTTTGCTATCATTAAGTTAATGTAAGAGTTTGCTGAAGAGCCATCTTGTGTTCCAGTGCAGCATGTGGGGGCAAAGGAGGTAATGCTGGAAAATTGGACAATGGAGGAGAAAAAGTTAAAAATGTTGCTTTTTGCCAGTTTTGTGTAATGTAAAACTAATTTTGTATTGTTCAAACTTTAACCTGAAACATATGGTAACTAAGTATGGTTTTAATATGCTCCATTTTAACATTATGGGGTTTTCCTCTACTTTGGCTGTTTAAGGCTGGATTTAATCTGCGGAAGGTTAACAGGCACATCAAGTTTCCAGAAGTGATAGACTTGGCTCCTTTCTGCATGGCTAAATGTAAAGTAAGTGGAAAAACAATCAGATTCTCCTTTCATGTGTTCTAATGTGCTTTCACAATGAAGCTGCTTAGCAGAATCTTTGTAGAACACTTGTCAAGCTGGTTACTTTGTGTGATCATACTAGATGACTTGTACTCGAGTCAGTGTACTGCACTGATCATAGCTGTAGTGCTTACATGAATCTCTAAGGACCAGATTTCATTTCATCTGCAAACAAATCAGAGTTTGCATTCTTCGAAACTGACACACTTCTGCTTTTCTAGAATGTGGCTGAAGGGAATACAAAGGTATTGTACTCTCTCTATGGAGTTGTTGAACACAGTGGAACAATGAGGTCTGGGCACTACACTGCCTATGTTAAAATGAGAACTATGAACAACCACCTCTCTGATCTTGTCCTTCAAGGACAATCTCCTCAAGGTAAATCATTAGAAATGTTTTACATATTCTTCCTCATAGAATCACAGAATGGTTTGGGTTGAAAGGGGCCCTAAAGATCATCGAGTTCCAATCCCCTGCCACAGCAATTAAGTGCTCCGACAAGAGCAACAAAGCTGATTGAAGTCATATGAGAAGCAGCTAAGGGAGCTGGGGTTGTTTAGTCTGGAGTAAAGGATGCTCAGGGGAGACCTTATCACTCTCTACAACTGCCTGAAAGGCTGTAGCAAGATGGAGGTCAGCCTCTTCTCCCAGGCAACCAGAGATAGGATAAGCAGAAAGGGCCTCAAGCTGTGATACGGCAAGTTCAGATTCAACACCAGGAAGAATTTCTTCACTGAATGGGTGGTTAAACATTGGAGTGGGCTGCCCAGGGAGGTGGTGGAGTCCCCATCCCTTGAAATATTCCAAGAAATGGCACTCTGTCTAGCTGACAAGGCAGTAATGAGTCAAAGGCTGGACTTGATGATCCTTAAAGATTGATGAACCTTAAAGATTCTATAATTCTATGATTCCTACTATTCTTTGTAGTAACTTTTACTCCTTAATTTTTCCTTTTTCAGCTTTAGAAACTGAACCAGTCAAAGGGCAGTGGTTCCACATCAGCGATACCCATGTACAAGCTGTCTCTGCATCCAAAGTGCTGAGCTCACAAGCCTATCTTCTGTTCTATGAGCGGCTGCTGTAACTCATCAGAAGAGCCTTCTTGTGTGTGCAGTCACCTTCTTCCAGTGGTCTGAGAGAAGGCAGACTTGCAAATCACGTTTTTAATGTGTTGGAGCTACTGTATAAAACAGCAGGAATTCACTTTATGTTTCTTAGACACACTGACAAGTAGTTAACTTACACTTTTTCCAGTGTTTTCACTACTTTTCAATTAAAGTTTTCTCAAAATTACAGCTTAGAGCCTCTATTGAGTAATTTGGGTGTTGACATAGACAAGCAACTGCTCCTGTTTTCTGCAGATGCTATAAATCTTGGTCAGCAGCTTTTTCACTTTAAAGTGACCAGCTATAAGTTTGAAAAACAGTTGTCTTGGCCATCATGTGTTCCCTGTGTATTTCATACTTGGGTTCCAAGCATAAGTAGCTGTTTCTTCCTACACATCTTACAGCATCAGCTCTCTTTCCACTGTTGATGTCCAGTAGAGGAGCCCTCAAGTTGCAACTTTCTAAGAATTCTTGTGCTGGTGTTTTGGAAAGGTTCAATGCTTAGCTCTCTCCCTTTTACTACAAGCAGTCTAGTGTTGCCTTTCTGCACTTCAGTCTTAGAAAAACTAGTCCTGCAGTGACTTAGAACTTTGAAGTTCTCTTCTCCACAAGCCAGGCTTTATGTTGGTTTTCAGGTAAATAAAATCTTAGCTCCTCCATGTTAGAACAGCAGCTGGTTACATTCAGTGCATTTTTCACAACAGCCTTACTAAGAACATGGGCAGTCTTACGTGTTCTTGTAACCCTTACAGCACTAGCAGTTACACAGCTGAGTATAGCAGTATGCCAATCCTTCAGAAACTTGCTGAGTTTATTTTTCAGCCGTGCCAGCAAATTACTAAATCAAGCGTAAGAGCTGTTTTATGGTAGCCTTATTTAGGCATAAGATAATTCTAGACTTGCTTTAGCCTTCCACTCTCTTCTGATTGTGAGATAGAGTATCACTGGCAAGAGTAATAAAAGGATTAATTAGTGAAGTGGCTTGAATTTCCAGTTCAGTTCTCCTTTCAAACTACTTGGAAACACAGAAGCTGTTCGTTTACTTTCTAAGATGAATCTCAACAGGGGCCTTCAGTTGAAAGATTCCAGCACTCTGCATCACACTAGCTAGTGCCACTCAGCATTAAAGGTCATTAGAATGCGATGCAGTTCACTGCTGTCAAGCTGCTGTTTTGAGAGCATGGCAACTCTTAAAAAGGTGAGGATATAGATAGATGCATGTTACGAAAACTAATCATAGAATCACAGAATAGTTTGTGTTGGAAATCCCCATCCAACATGGCCTTGAATGCTTCCAGGGAAGGGGCATCCACTCCTCTGAACAACCTGTTCCAGTGCCTCATTATCTCCACAGTAAAGAATTTCTTGCATATATCTAACCTAAATTTCCCCTCTTTTAGTTTGTACCCATCTCCCCTTGTCCTGCCACTACAGTTTCTGATCAAGTGTCCCTCCCCAGCTTCCCTGTAGGCCCCTTCACATACTGGAACGTTAAGGGGTTTCCATGCAATCTTCTCCAGGCTGAACAGCCCCAGCTTTCTCAGTCTGTTTTTGTAGGGGAGGTTCTCTAGCTCCCCTTACTGACTTGGTAACCCTTCCCTGGGGACTTGCTTTAACAGTTCTATACCCTTATGTTGAGGGCACTAGAACTGTATGCAGTATACCAGTGGGGGTCTCATGAGAGCAGAGTAGAGGGGCTACTGCAGGCAGGGACCACAGACCTGCTGCCACAATTAATTACTTCAATATTCACTTGAATGTTTAAGTACTGACTAAGGAGCACAAGTAAGAGCACAAACAGCTGCAGCAATTAGATTATGAGCTCCCTACTGCATCCTCGTGGCTAGTCTCCCTGCCTCTCGAGTCAGTTTTGCCTGTGACAGTCACTGGTATGTGATCCCCCATCTTTATCTCAGAACCTATGAAGTTCTGTTTCCTTCTTTGCTGGGAAACAGTGTCAGGTTGCCAGGCAAGGTCAGTCCCTCATACCCACACACCGTCATCCCTAACACATTCATGGACTAGGAACAACCATGTCATGCTAGGTCAAATAAAATGAGAGTTAACATTTTAACAGTGAGTACATTTATTGAAGTGTTCAAAGTTCTGCACTCCATTGGACACCGTTCATAACTTAAAGGCAACAGCAAAACATTGTGACAATATCCAACTGGGATATTAAAAAACTCCAACAGTCAGGTCACCTTAAGAAATACATTTAAACTGTTCAATCATTTTGGTCTTCGTCCCAGTCTTTCTTTCCTGATGGAGGTTTAGGGCCACCAGCTGGTTTTGCCATAATGATCTTGAGGAGAACAGAGAAGAAGAAAAAGCTAACATTAGAATCAGGCTCTTACCCTACTCTAATAGCCACATGATGCTGACTGTTAGCATTCACTAAATTCATGCAGTTTCCCTACTCTGAACCTAAGCCAGTGAAAATTATTATCCATCTAATCGAGATACTCACAACTTAGTTATTTTTTTCTTGAAAAACGCAGAGGCTGAACCATAATACAACAAAAAAGGTATTTTACCTCATTTTTGCATGCAAATTAAGACTTCAGTTAGTCTACAGAAAGTAAGTGATTAAACAGACCAATAACAGACTAGTTTTCAGGATGCACACTACAGAAAATAGAATTACCAGAGCTATTGTTCTGAATTATTGCATCAAAATAGCACACTTCAAAACTGTGAAGTCCATTAGAACTGCCATGTTGTTAAAGGCTCAATCTCTGCATTTGCTATAGTGAGAAGAAAGGTAAAACTAAAACTGCATTTGTCATCCTTTCCATGAAGATTTGGGTTTAGGAGTAAAATTCATTTGCCAAGGCGTAAATACAGAATGTAACTATTAGCATGCAGAAGACAGCCGTGTTGTATGTCGCCAGCAAAGATACAACTTGCCATGTGCTTGTCAATGAACTCACGCATGCACTGACACACACAGATACCTCTCTGCTAGACAAACAGAGCTTACTGCACTCTATTTTTCAGGTTCATCTTTCCAGTGATCTTTATCCCAATGTCCTTGTTGCTTAGGGACTTTTGGACCACCTGCTGTTTTTGCCATAATAATCTACAGAATTTTACATGCAAATACATTTTTGCTAAGGTTTCAGAAAACAAATAAAAATTTTTATAATTAAGATTCTAACTTCTACAATTCCTAAAAATTGGATTTTCATGTAAAAACAATACATGAGAGAAGGTTTCTTCTATTAAATCTTCTTTATAAAGAAATTAGGATAACTTTCTGAATACAAGTGTCAACTGTCAAACCTTTAAAAAACAAAACTCAAAACCAACAAACATCAATAGACCTGCTATAAAAGCACCAACATTCCAGATTATGAGCTCTTGAACAAATTACTTCCTGGCTTTAATTAAAAAATAAACCACATTTTCAAGTAGCATTATTTTTATGCTTTCCATCCCTAGAAGATTCACCTGTTCTGCATGAGGGTTCTGCAAAGATTCAATTCAGCACCCAAATTACATGTAAGCTTACCTGATCAACCCTTAGGACAGTTACTGCTGCATTTGTAGCTAGCTTGATACCCCAGAATTTTCCAAGGTATGTGTCTAATACACCAGCTTCCAACATATCCTTCACTGCAGCAGCTTCGGCCTATCAAATGGGGGAAAAACATTATTCAAAACTTTCTCAGGCTTTTACCTAGCAAGGGATTATCACTTTTCTGATCTCCTCCTTTCAAAAAACCTTCATCCCTAAATCCATTGGCAGGAAGACAAAATCAGTAATTACTGAAGACTTATTTTCTATCACATTAGTTCAGTATCCCACTTCACCTCCTACTAGCCTACTGGCCTATAAGGCCACTATACTATTGAATTTAACTGCTTGCTGATTAAAACATTAAAGTATTTCAATTCTAACAAGTTATTCTAGACTATGCAATGCAGAGCTTCCAATGATTTAAAGTAATCTACAAAAACTTCATTCCAATAGAAGTACTTTAAATACAATCCTGTACTGCAGGGCACCAAGTAACGTGAGAGACTATTTACCTCAATATCAAATCCAACATTTTTCTTCCCTTCCTGATGCACAGCATAAAGCTTGGAGATGACCTCATTAGCCTTTACTCCCGAGTTTTCTGCCAGTGCTCGAGGAATGGCTTCAAATGCCTCAGCAAACTTCTTGATGGCATACTGGTCAAGCCCAGGACAAGTCTAAAGTGACGTTGAAAACCATGTCAGTCAAGATTTCAAAAACCTTAAGACAGGAAGGCATTTTCCCCCATATTTTTTATTAATACACATATATATACATATGTTGGTATAAAGTAGTTTACCTCTCCGTAAGATGTGATCTGCTTGGCTAATTCAATCTCTGCTGCACCACCTCCAGGAACAAGACGTTTATCCTGTGAACAAGACCACACCAAAACACAGGTTTTTTGCTTGAAGTATCTTACTAATTTTTACTTTTTAGAATTTTTATACTCTATCAAGAATGCAACAGAACTTCATTCCAAACAGACTTATTAAGAAACGGCTTCTGAACAAACATGCATTATAAGGGAAATCTATCAGAATTTACTCACTCTTTCCAATGTCTTTGATAGCTTCTTTTATAAAAAGCAAAATAATAATGCAGTGGGGTTGTGTCTGGGATTTTTTGGCTTTTTTTAAACAATTTCAACTCCCAGCTAACTAATAATAGCATTCCTAGATTTTTTCCATCTTCTCTATTACTTTGGTGGGAAATATCATGCAGGAAAGCAATCCAGTGTACACTATGTTAAATATGGCAACAGGTATCACAACGTGTTGTGAGGTTTTGTTTTGTTTTCTTTGATTTTAAAGTAAGCATTTTATATACCCTTTGGTAAACCAGCATTTCCTTACTAACTCTGGTCTTTTAAATGAAAAAGTAATCATCATAAAACATAAATCAGGACAACTCCTGAAGACAATAATAACACACAATGTTTCTGTACTCTAAATCAATGTGTATGTCTTGGTACATACAGCACATAAGCATCCAACAGTTTTAACAATTTTTGCATGCCTTTTTCCAATATAGAAACATTTCTTTTGTATTAAAAAAGGGAAGAATAATATTCAAGTCCACAAAAGTGGTTCAGAAGAAAAACCCTCTGTAGAACTGAGTTGTTTCCATAAAAGCATATCTGTGTTATGTGGAGGAAGCATATCTTCATACAAATGCATTAGAAACCTAGTCCACAACCTAGCTCTTCCTGATTCCGAGTGACAAAGGTATCTAGATTTAATTCTGCACCTGGTTTTGAAGGAATATTATGAAACATTTAGGGAGTAAGTCAAGAAAGAGGTGACTGTCATTAGAAAGTGGCAAATTAATCTACCTTCAAGAACTCACTCATCACTGGAAAAACGAGTGCAGTACACACTGAACACCATCTTTTATGCATCCTATATTCACAACGGCATTGGCAGCAATCTTCTCCACAGAGCCTACTACACAGCCTTCTCTACAACTCAGAAGGCTCCTAAGCAGGTAACATAAGTATCTGCTACAGTCTTTGTAGCAAATGAGCGCAAAGCAGACACAGTCTTGCCTGAAACTCATCCACTGCCCACTTTTGATAACTCAAGTGTTCCATTACTTACCCTTGTGAGTACTTTGAAAGTATTGACACCATCATCCACTGCTCTCTCTATGTCATCCATCAGATTGTCTGTAGATCCACGAATGAGGATAGTAGAAATGGCACCATCCTCCTTTTCTGTTTGACACAAGCATTACTGAATTAACTGTCTTACAGGTAATACACATACAAGCATCACACTTTTTAGGACAGTAGTGTTAGCAGTTCTACAGAAATACATACCATGCTTAAACACAACAACTTGTGTATCCCCAACCTCTGATAAATACACACTACTGCAGTGACCCATTTCTTCAAGAGTAGGGGGAGTCTGGAAAGAAATACAAGAGTTAAAAGGTGAACCTGCTCATCAGTTCTCACCCTCCTGCTCCTCATTTGAAAAGTCCATACCAGTCTGGGTAGGGCTGTTGCACCAACAGTTTTGCAGAGTCTCCTCAGATCCCACTTGGAGTTCAACCTTTAAAAACAAGTTTCCAGAACAACATAACACATAAGAGTATTCTCTTAAATCGGCAGCATTTTGTAAACCAATGAGAAGATCAAAATCTGCTTCATCAAGTTATTAAAATCCACTCAACTAATTTTTTGAGTTCCAATGATCTATTTTCAGTGACGCGGTACAATAATTATTTTCTAAAAATTTAAAAACCAGATGTTCAAACGCATAGAAATTATCAAACTTCACCCTCTAGTGCAAAAAAACTTGAATTGATCTTTACAATGCCTCTGTAATAATCCTTTGTTATACAAGACATTACAGTATCACGCTCCATTTTCAGAAGTGCAAACATTTTGGATACCACCAACAAATTTACAGCTTTCAACAAAGCACCACTTATTTTTGTGAGACGTTGAGAGCTGCTGCTAGTAAAACTGACCTCATGTTATGCAGAATATATTTCAAGGATCTACAAATACGCCTTACTTGTAAGTAAGAAGACAAACAAATCAAAAAAATGACAGAGAAGTATTAAGAACTGCCATCTATAAACACATTAGTGATGCACAGAGGCATCACACGAGGACTGTGACGAGGAGAAACCACTATGGAATACTCTCACATGCCTTTGAGGCCATATCCCTCTTTACTAGATCTACAAATTTGGATGTTCTTCATTTCAGCTGCGCTGCAGAAACACTTAAAACTAGAATAACAACAAATTATTCCCCTATTTGCTGTCATACAGAGATGAAATTCTATAAAAAAACTTCTTAAGCTATGAAACAACCAAATTGTAGGTCAGATTTTGACTCACCTGAAAAACAACTAATGTGCAATATTTGTTTAGTAACTTGTTTGAGAACTAAATGACCAGATGGCAAGTACCTTTCTATAACCTGGTAGACCAAATGTTTTATGCTCTCTAGTACTTACCTGACTAACATAAGATTGTATTTATTGGCGTAATGAAGAGCCATGTCTGCCACTTTGCCCCCCGTTACTACTACGTTTGCACCACTATCAGCAATAGCTTTGACTTGCAAATCCATTAGATTTTCTTCTCCTTTACTGAAATTCATCAGTTCTTCAGCATTCTTTATAAGTACAGTGCCCTAGTAAAATACATACACTGTTATCAATTCCACATTAAACCACATGCCTACAAGTTTGTGACAAACCATTTTGTCTCCTAACCTATCTGTAAACCTTGAGTCATCCTTTTTTGTAATACTGACATCTTTCATAGGCAACAATGTAAAACAAGTTAAAAAAAAAAGAACCAAATGAGCAATTCTGGTATTTCTAGACAAACTTGAGGTTCAGACTTTCAAGCATCCAGTTTGGCTCAAATATCCCAATCAAACCAACACCCCTTCCCCAATCTCAAAAACCCCATGACACAAAATTAGGTTCAAACATTTTCTATGAACATTTTTAAACTAACAAAATCAGTATTAACCAAAATATCTCAATCATCAAGTGTCAAGAATATTTATATTTAAGTCCAAAAACGAGCACATAAGCATAAATAGAGATGTAACTTATTTTGAGCTATAACATACCTTAGTTTCAGTTATCATACCATCAAAAGGGCAGGAATACACAGCTATTTTTGCATCTTTGACAGAAGTAACATCTCCTTCAGTTTCTTTTTTAAAAACCATGCCATGCAGTACTGAGGAAGCAGAAATACCAGCACCCTGAAAGGAAATAAATGGAATTTGAGACTTTTTACAAGGGCATGTAGTGAAAGGACAAGAGATAATGGCTTTAAATTGAAAGATAGTAGGTTTAGATTAAATACTATGAAGAAATTCTTTACTGTGAGAGTGGTTATGTACTGGAACATGTTGCCCAGAGCAGCTGTGGCTGCCACACCCCTGGAAGTGTTATAGCCCACGTTGGACAGGGCTTGGAGCAACCTGGGATAGTGGAAGGTGTCCGTGCCCATGGCAGGAGCCTAGAGGGGTTTAAGGTCTCTCCCAACCCACTCCATTCTGTGATTCTGTGAATGGGGGAACATCATATGACTGGCCATTTATTTTCAGAAAGCTGCACTACGCTGTGTGAAAAGCAGACCTTACAATCACTTAGATGTAACACACTGAGTTATCACTGCAGCATAAAGAAATAGGACTTCAGCTGATTCAGCAACAACAACCATAACCTTACAGGTCCCCATTTTAGATTACTTTCAATATTAATGACTTTTGTTTCTGAAAGTTGCTACAGGGCACTAAACAAGAAAAGTAAAGACCAATTTTAAAAATTTACTATGCATGCCACAACAGAACAGAAATTAAAATAGAAAAGGATCTTCCAAAGTTCAAATAGTAACCCTCATTAAACTATTTACCTTAATATTACAGTAAAGCTAGTTACTTCAAACTTACCACAATTTTGCACACTCTGATATTATCAACGTTGAAATGACCAGAATCAGGAAGAATAGAAACTGTTGGGGAAGAAAAAAAAAAAGGAATTTGTGTTGCTTAATGAATGAAATAGAACAATGGCACCATAAATAATGGCTGGAATTTTTTTTCTGAAGGATTACATTTCAATGGTTTGAGATGCCTACCTAAATTCAAGACAATATTACCTGCTAATAACTGGTATCAAGAGAAACAGAAATGTTTGTTTTTTACAGTGTAGTAATCAGTAAAAACCATTCATTCAGGCTGCTCAGTAATTAACTGAGTTCAAATATCCATTCATACAAGTACATTCAAGAGAAAAGTCTGACTCAAAATACTGGAGAAAACACTGGAACTAAATATTAAGGTTTTTTCTTGGAAATCTAAAGGAAAAGAACTCAACAGAACTACAGTCTTGCTTCCACTGTTCTGTGGTCGAGACCAGCAACAGCTTATCTGAAGCACAATACACCTTCCTAATGATAAAAAAAGAGGGAGAAAGAGGGGTTTCTGCTTATAAAAGACTACAAAGCTATTTCTACAAACCTTTAGCAGGAAACACAAACCTTTTCTGGGCCACAATGCCAATTAAGAGTTCAACAGGAGAAAGGTTATCCCTGTATCAAAGGCTAAAGTATTCCATCCAATTCAACCTGTTAAACTAACCACATTTTCTACCTTACATGAAGCCATAAAACTGACTCAGTTTTTTTAGATGCACGCACACATCTATTGTTGTTCACTTACCACATGCCTGAGCAATAAGCTTTGCCAAGAAATGTTCATTGCCATATTGTTTGCTCATCACTGAAGTGTGCAACAAAGATGCCACTTCTTCAACATCTCGAAGGTTCTTTGCAGAACAGCACACCAAGTCTGGAAGAATTTCTAGGGCTTTCTTGCAAGCCTTTTCATATCCTTCAATCACCTGTGCAGCAAACAATAAATATTCACTATACTACTTCATACAGCTTTTATCTCCTTTTCAAAAAGTGATAAAATGTCAGCAAATGCAAAAGTTTTCAAGGGAAGCAAACAATCACAAGCAGCAAAACACAGAGTTCTCCTACAAACATTTTTATCTAAAAAAGTTAGTTCAGGAGAAAGCAGATAATTCATGGTATTATGACCCAAGAATACTGATCAATGGTAATCTGGATTCAAGCTATGTTAATTGCAATGACAACATAACTTGCCTCTGAGACAGATAACCCCATCCTCAGAAGGTCTTCTGCTAACTCCAGAAGAACTCCAGCAAAAACAAGGACAAAGTTTGTTCCATCTCCAACTTCTTGCTCTTGCATGTGGGAAGCCATCACAAGCATTTTTGCAGCAGGATGCTGGACCTTTAAAAGAAGGTACACATCTTGGTTACTAACACCTCACGTAAGATTGCAGCTCCAGGCTTTTCTGCACATCCAGTATTTGCTCTCTGATTTCAAATTGTATCTAAAGATACTAAGAATGCAAAAAACTGGAAAAGCAAGCAGCACAGATTATTCTGACTGGATGACTTCCCTAATAAGAAAAAGTACAAACATGGATTAAAAAAAATAGAGAACTGAATATTGCCCCTACAACATGAATCATACATCTTTGATATTGGTCCTGTGCTATTCTTACAGAATGCAGTGGCTTCACAACTAAGCTCTGCAACAAGAAAGCAGTCTGGAGTTTAGATTTTCAGGCTGAATTCATGTGTAATAAAGTATATGTCTAAATTAAAACTTAATTTTAGTGGGGATTTTTTCTGCCTAAAGATTGCACTGCTTCCCTTTTCTTTCAAATGAATGCAAAACACTGTATTCTTGAATAAAATTAGAATAGTTGTCATTTTATACCAGAAAGTAACATGCAAAACTCCTTAGATTAAGCCACTTGTATGCAGATTAGTTTTTAAAAACAGAACTGATACTTCCCGTTATTCTGCTCATACTGAACACTGACACAACACATTCAGTAAGGAAATACTTTATATATACACTATTTCTGTCAATAAGCATAGAGTTCAGTAAAATATTATTGGTGTCACAAATATGAATTTGATAGTATGAGGAAAAGTGTCCCATTGGGGGTTCTTTCTGCCTCGATAGTGATGTGTGTTGTAGGGATGCAATCTGCAATGGTATGAATGGATCTCCTGGTCCTGGAGTTTAGTCCATAACCTAGGAGAAAATGTGCTCCCCACCTTCCCTTACCACGTGGTCACTGAGAGCCCCAGAGAAGGACACACAGAGACCACCCAGAGAGAGAGAAGAACAAAGAGAAAGTTTATTCATGGTCAGGGGTTTATATGGACTTCGGAGGGATTCAAACCCACCAATAAGAGACAAGAGGGGAGTTTGGCTCTGTGCCAGTGGGAGTAAGGGGATTTACATTCAATAGGAGGGGGTTCATGTAATAGACAGGTTGCAACCTTCCTCCAGAGCCCTGAGATATCAGGTATCCCAAGGGATTCTGGGAAGGAGAAGCAGTGATTTTGCAAAAAGACATTTTAACAAACATTGTGTACATTCAAACAACATTAAAAACATCAGTTGTTAAAGCATTATCAGTGGCTTGTTGATCTTCATCACGAACCCATTTCTGGCAGGACCTTCTCCATGCTAGATATTGTGAATCAATTCCCACAGAAAAGATAGGACAGGACAGCACTTCTGTGCTTTTATAGTATTTACAGGAGGATGCTCCTGTATCCTCAGGTTCTTAAATTCAATTGATGGATTCTAAGCAGACAGGAACACAGTAACCAACAACACTGGGAGATTAACACAACAGCTAATTCATTCAGACTTTTCCAAAACACTGTATTGCTAGATATACCCTCTTCTATGCTGGTTTAGGAAAAACCAGAGAATTATTAAGCATCTCCTACAACTACTTAATGCTGCTTTACAGAAGAGTGTATTCCTCACTGTGGATCTGAAATTCAGTGAAAAAGGTAAATGATTCATAAAGTGACATATGTAAATCATGTGGCAGAGTGACATGTATTTTTTCATTGACAGTCAGAACCATAGCAACCCATGAAGAGAAACACCAGTTCACAACTGACATCTTCTGAAGCAAGAAAACTTACTTCCAGCTCTCTCAGGATGGTAGCAGCATCATTTGTAACAAAAAGCTTCTCCAGATGATTGATAACCATTTTGTTCATTCCTAATGGGGGAAACAAACAAACATAAAAAATTAACAGCAATTGGCTATGCAAAAATACCTTGTACAGAGACATTGTTTCACAACTTTCAGGTGTATCTTCCATATTAAAATGTTAGCCCCATTTATAAATTAAGAACTTAAAATATTTCTCCGAATAACACTTGGAAGTGTGTTACATTAAGGAGAAATCCACAGTTTCTGAATTAGCAGTTCTCTACTCAGAAATATTAGCATATTACTAAATTAACCAAACCAGGAGAATATAGTTTGTTTTCATATATCTGACTGGACACAGTTATGGTTATGTTCACTATGACTATCTGCCTTGTTATCATCTTTCCTTTTATTTTTGTGCTCTTTCATAAAGCAGTATGGCAGCAAAGAGTAACTGCCACAAAAACCTGGCAAAGGCAGATACACTGCACGTAACTCACAAGAACTAACAAAACAAAATCTGATTTGTACAGTCAAAAGAATATATTTAAAGTTCTAGAGCAAATCCACTGTGTGTCCTCAAGAAACAAACAGTTGCTTCTTTGTCAAGGTATGTTTAGTCTTCAAACATAGCATCTGTCTCAAAAAACTGGCAATAATTTTAGGATTTATTTACCATTTGGTCCATAGGCTGTACGGGTGGTTTGAGCAAGTTCCTTGCATGCCTGGATGTTCCTATAGACAGCTTCTTCTAGTCCTGAATAATGCTAAACAGAAAAACAAAGTGATCAGAATTAGGCTTGGAAAAAAGGAGTGATGAGCTAGTAACTTCTCATGAAAGCAGCATCAACCTATTGAGTCCCTGAAAGCTTTTTATTCATTTACATTTGGTATTCCACTTACAGTTTAAACGGAAACCAAACCTTACCCAAAGACAGGGAAAAAAACCTACTTTTCTCCTTCTCAACTAGGCAGCTCAGCAGGCATAAAAAGATTCTAAACAGAAAATTTGAACAGTGACTCAATTTTCTATAGTTTGCATCCCCTCAGACTTCAAAAGAGCTTTGTGACATGCCAAAGAGAAATAGAACACAACCAAGACAAGATCAGAGAGGCGTGAAAGTTTTTGTTATCATAGATTTTGTACATACTTCTTTATTTACAGCTTTGTATTCCACAAAAATCATTTACCTCAGTTCTACGTTCAAACACATGCAGTTTAAAAATTCAGACAAATGGTTAGTAAAATATTTGTGTTTAAGGCCAGGATCAGTCTGGCTTCAGTCTGGAAACCTTTAAAAAAGACAAGATCCCCAAAAAGGGCCTTAAAAAAGAAGGAAAAGTAGGACAAAACATACTGGTGCGGCCCCTAAGAGAAAAGGACTCTCTAATATTTACTCTGTACATACAAAAACATCTCAGAATGCCAGCTGACTCCTTGTTTTGAAGAAGAAGACAGCTCTTGCTATTTTAGCCTTGAATTCTGTATTAGTGGACAAGCAGTTAGACCACTTTGTTTCCCTGTTCTGCCCCTGCCCTTGATGTATGCCATTATCTGGCTCCAACCATTCCAAAAAGAAACAGAGGGCTTTCAGAACTGCTAACTTCTTCTTTCTATTAAGTAGCAGCAAACAGAAATGTTCTTATTTTTGCCTGCAACAGAAGTCCCTTGCTTGGAGAGAGGGACTTAAGACAAAGGCGGTGAGTGACAGGACAAGGGGGATTGGCTTCACACTGAAAGAAAATAGGTTCAGATTAAACATTAGGAAGATATTCTTCCTTGTAGGGGTAGTGAGGCTCTGGCATAGGTGGCCCAGAGAAGTTGTGGATGCCTCATCCGTACAAATGTTCATGGCCAGGTTGGATGGGGCTTGGAGCAACCTGGGATAGTGGAAGATGTCCCCATCAATGGCAGGGCGATTGGAGCTAAACGATCTTTAAGGTCCCTTCCAATCCAAAGGCTTCTGTTGATTCTATGAATTAAAAGAAAAAATCCGCACCTGCTTGCTTTCTGTCCTTTTCAAAGAAAGCTTTAGCTTTATTAAGGTATGCTCCTTCAATACTACCAAAATCTTCATTATGCCAACGATAAATACAATGAAAATGGATTTATGGAAAGAAAATACGGGGAAAATATTACATTGCTCTGCAAGGCTGACAACGGCTCATCTCTTAAAGACACAGTAACAGAAGGAGTTAAGCAGTCTCTGTAACAAGCCGGACACTTCTGAACAGCTTCAACTACAGGGCCCGGCTGAATGTTGCTGCCCGCTACCTGCAAAAGCCCTCCAAACAGCGTGGGCATGAGTCGGGCGCACAGCTAGAGAGAGCCCGGGCCCCTCGGCGCATCTGCGGGGCGGTGAGATGCAGCGGCAGCGCCCTAGGCCTGGGGCCAGGGCGCAGAAGGGCGAGGGGGGTATCCCGGCCCCGGCAGAACTATCTCGAAGGCGACGGGCGCCAGGCGCCAACTTCCAGCATTCGGGGCCAGGCAGGAGCCGATTGCCAACGCGAAACAGCGGCAGAGGGAACCCGAGCCGAGAAGGGGGGACAGTGCTTGAACATCTAGGGTCCCCGCCGCCCGGGACACGTGGTACTGCCGGGCCTCGCCGGCCTTCCAGCGCTTTCCCCGCGCCACCACCCTAAGACTGCTCCCGCATCCATCCACCCATCCATCCAAAGATGATCTCACCTTCGCCCCTTCCTTGAGCATCTGGGCGAAGCCCGGGGCCTTTGGAACGTGCAGCGCCATCCCCGCTCCGCTCCGGCCCGGCCCCGTGCCGCGGCGTACTGGGCACAGCGGGAGAGCAGGGCCGCGCAGGCGCAGTGCGGGGCCAGGACGTATTTCCGCTCCTTGGCGCGGGAGGGGCGGTGGGGGCCGCACAGCACAGCGCGGGGTATGTTGGGAAAGGAGCGTCCGCCAGCGCAGGCGCCCTCAGGGGGTTTCTTTTGTTGTCGAGCTCAGCATAGCATCCCCCAGGCGTTCCTCGGTACACTTTGTAACACAAGTCCCAGAAACAGTGCTGAGTCTTCATGTCCACAAGTGGCAAACAGTGGTCATAAAACTTGGCAGCTTCCAATCAAGTGTTTTGCTTAGTTCTTATTTGACTTGTCCAAATGGAAGCGCAATGCACAGATAGGAAAACTAAGTATCGTAGAACCACAGGATGGTTTGAACTGGAAGGGACCTTAAAGATCAGGAGGTTCCAACACCCCTGCCATGGGGAGCGACGTCTTCCTCTAGACCAGGTTGCTCAGACTCTATCCAATCTTGCCTTGGAATACTTTCAGGGATGAGGCATCCACAGCCTCTCTGGGCAACCCGTTCCAGTGCCTGACCACCCTCACAGTAAAAAATTTCTTCTCAATATGTAATCTAAACCTACTTTCTTTCAGTTTGAAACCATTACCCCCTGTCCGATTGTTGTCCACACAAATCAGATTCATTACCTGGTAGGCAATAAGCCAATAATTACATACTTGAGAGAGGCATTGATTACTTATTTCAGAGCTGTGCAAACCTGGGTGCTCAGTGTTACTCCACAAATCAAGCACACCAACCATAAAAACTTTTTACTATTTATACATTTTGGCAATAAAAAGAATTAGGTTGACATTGGCTACAAGTTACATAGTTCTCATGTTATTATTATTCTATCATCCATTGGTTAATAATACTCTCTCTTCTCATCGTAATTAGTCCATATGCTCAGTCTTTCTCTTCTTTTGAGTCAGTGGTCACAAACTTCTCCTGCTGAAATTGCCTTGTACCCAGCTGGAGATTATTCCAGCACAGTTGCTGAGTTGGCTTTATTAGTTTCTTGCTTATATCTGAGGAGCTCTGCCAGATGTCCATGTGGTCTGTACATTCTGTATTCTTTGTGTCCGCTATCAGTGGGCGTCTTTCTTCCCAAGCTTTGCTAACCTCCTCTGAGATCATTGAAGCATGTCAAGCCCTAAACCTTAACAACAACAATTCTACCAACAAGTAATTTGTTCTTCTAGCACCTGGACATCATTTAGAGCTTGTTTGTTAGGTGCCATCTATTTCAGGGATTAAATATCCCTTCTTGTTGATTAGGCCTGAAAGTATACAAAGATCAAACATTGAAGAATATCACTACATGCCTCAGTAAATAGTCTCTCCCCATCTTCCTTGTAGGGTCCCTTCAGGTGCTGGAAGGCCTCAATTAGATCACCCCAGAGCCTTCTCTTCTCCATGCTGAACATTCCAATTCTCTTAGCCTTTCCTTATAGCACAGGTGCTCCATCCCTCTAATCATCTTGGTAGCCTCCGCTGGAGTTGCTCCAAGAGGTTGATGTCGTTCCTGTGCTGCACACCTCAGAGCTGGATGCAGTACAGTCAAGTCATGTTATCCAGGGTAATCCCAGTGGCAACTACAGCACGTGCCCACCTTGACAGCTCTACAAGTAACTGAGGTCCTGCCAGGAGACAGTGGATCTGTTTCTATATGGAGCTCCTTTAGGTTTGACACGTTTTATTAACTTTGTTTCTGTGCAACACAGACTCAGATATACTGTTTCAAGACAAGAAGTTCAAGGCTAAATACAGCTGCATTTAGGACATGCTGCACCTCAGCCTGTAACCCAATATAGATTGAGTCGCCTCACCTCTGCAGTGCAGATAGGCTGTCTGGAAGGTTAGTTAAATACTTAATATCTGTTGCTTAAGCAACTTCAAAAGAACATATTTGGTCTAGTTTTACTGTCCTATAGTTCTTAACATTCAATCAGTTTTACCCTGTAACACATCCTGGCAGTGTAAAAAAGAGTGATGAGAGAGGAAAATCACACAAATCACCCCATGAACGAACTTCAACAATTCTGTATGCCATTTTGCTAGAAATACTGGGAGGCAGATACCACTTGAATCAGAAGACAGAATTTATCCAGCCCAGGGAATGTGGGCATTTCCAAAAGGAAGTGCTGGGTTTTGGCACAGGGGGCATAACCCCACTTAGCTTTCTCTTCTCCCTTCCAATGTATCTTGCACCACAGTGCACCTAGAAAAGAAGTTTCTTTCTGTCCATCCTATTCTACAGTCAAGATACCAGCAACTGTATTTTATAAAGCAATTTCTGTATTTAATTATTAGCTATGGAGATCAGAGGAAGTATTACTCCTAAGTCAGCACAGAAAACTTTTCACAGTCATGAGCATGAAATCATGGGCTATTGGTAAATAGCTGAAAGCATTACAGTCATAGACATTTGTTTTGGGGCAGCGAGGAAAGATGGTTCATGTCGTTAGGCTGCTGATCAGTAACTACAGGATGTGTTTCAGTTCTCTGCAACTAAAATACCCTGCATGACCTCAGTCAAGTCTCTAGTGATTCATTAATACTTAAAAGTTTTGCCTTCTTTTTTTTTTCCATATATTTTACATTCTCAATGCCGTCATCTGGATGTAGCTACCCTGTTGCTGCAAGATTTAACATGGGTACACTTTTTTCCCAGATAGGAAATAGAGTGGTTAAATGTTGAAATGGCTTCCTGGATATTTTGCACTCTTCAGCCAAGGAGGTCCATGTCTTTTTTCATGGAGGATCCTACCACTTGCCTAGATGGATTACCAGCCTGGACTTAATTATGATGCCCCAAACAGTATTGATTTGTGTTAAAAATGTTTCTGAGCTCATTTATATACATTTGTGTTATTCCCCTTCCTTGTTTTTCACCTGGACAAATGACAGGAAAATCAAGGCAACAGTAGTAGTGGGTAGGATAATAAAGAAATGGGATTTTACTATTAAAAATATTCATCATGTTTACATTCATTGCAACCTTTCTATAACATGAAAGGCTGACTATTTATCTTTTCACAGCTTCTAACCTCTATTCTCTGATTTTTTAGGGATGACCTCTTCAAAGCACTTGTTTCATCAGAACTTTAGTAAGTGTTAGCTCATAAATTAAATCAAGAGTTATTATTGTCTGACAATCGTGAGCATTCATCGGACTAGGAAGGTGACATTCACTTATTGACTCTTCAATAATTAAACTGCTATTATTTAATTTGTCTCTCAGGTGAGTTTACAGAAAATATAACTTGTGTAATGTTGGAACTACAGCAAAAAGCAAAGTCAGTTCACTCAGGCCAACGGTAACCATCACAGCATTGCATGGTACTTTTCAATTACTCCACTTGAGTAAAATAAGAAATTTGTGGGAGAAAGATTCAACTCTTCTTATTCAGCTCCTCAGCTGTCCAGTTCTCAGCAGTTTAGGATTCTACCTAAGAGTCAGTTTTTCTTGGAGAAGTAAATTCACCCCATGTGTGTTTCTGCTCATAATATTGCAGTCATGAATTTGGTGTTGCTCAACAACTCTACACTCTAAGTTCATTATTTTAAGCAGGGACAGTGGCCACAAAGCCAGTCCTGTCTAGGGCTATTTGTTTCACCTTCACATTCTCCTTCCTTTTCTCTCAAATCCTCTCTTGCGAAATATTTCTGCACCCATGTGATGAATCAGATTAGGGAATTGATCTGCATTAAGGCTAACCAAGCAGCCTGGCCAGCTTGCAGCTTTCAGTTGAGCAAAACCTTGCACTGGCACAAGGAGAGATTGAGAGACCAGGGCAGCAGTGTCCCTGTATCATATGCTGTCTCCAGATATTTGTATGACGTTTAACAAAGACAAGTGCAGATTCTGCACCTGGGATGGGGCAGCCGTGGGTGTAAAGACAGTCTGCAGAATGTGATGATGGAGAACAGCATCATGGAAAGTGACCTGGGAGTCCCCTGTCCAATGGCAAGTTGAATATGAGTCAGCAATTCCCTGGAAGTGAGGAGGGCCAACCATGTCCTGAGGTGCATTAAACACAGCATCACCAACCAGTCAAGAGAGGTGACTGTCCCACCCTACTCTCTGCTGGTGCAGCCTCACCTCAAGACCCGTGTACAGTTTTGGGCACCACAATATCCGAAGTATATAAAACTGTTACAGAACATCCAAAGGAGAGCTACAGATATGCTGAAGGGTCTCAAGGGGAACTCATATGAGGAGCAACTGAGGTCACTTGGCTTGTTCAGCCTGGAGGAGACTGAGTGGTGTCATGGTTTAGGAATGGTGCTCCCTAATTTAGTGCTCCCACTGAGACCATGCATCACTCAGTACCCCCCACCCACTCTGCCCACAGCAAGCTGAAGAGGAGAACTGGAGGCACAAAAGGTAAAGGTTACAGGTTGAGATAAGAACAATTTACTGGAAACAGCAATGAGATAAGAAAACAAAAGTAATACCAACAATACTAATGACAGAGAGTACAAGAAATGAATGATTCACACAAAAACCCCCTGACAGTAGACAATACCTAACTGTCCCCTCCGCCATGCTTACTTGACTGAAAGAGACCCCTTCTCCACTGAAAAATTCCCTTACCCCCACCACTGGCAATGATGTGAGGTAGTATAAAATAATCTCCAGGTCCTGGTCATGTCCCCTCCTGTCTATGGGAAAAATTAACCTTTCCATGGCCAGAACCAGGACAGGGGAGACCTCACAGCAGTCCACAGCTTCCTCACAAGGGGAAGTGGAGGGGCTGGCACTAATCTCTGCTCTTTGGTGATCAGTGACAGGGCCCAAGGGAATGGCAGGAAGCTGTGTCAGGATAGATTTAGGTTGGCTATTAGGAAAAAGTTCTTAGTTAAGATGGTGGCTGGACACTGGAACAGGCTCCCAGGGAAGTGGTCACAGCCCTAAGCCTTCAAGAAGCATTTGGCCAGTGCTCTGAAGCACATGGTGGGATTCTTGGGGCAGTCCTGTGCAGAGTCAGGAGTTCGACTTTAATGATCCTTGTGGGTCCCTTCCAATTCAGAATATTCTGTGATGCTGTGATTTCTGTAACTGCCCTCTTGGTACAGTGCTTTTATTGAAGCTTATCCTAGCTACTTTATTAAAGCCAGAATATCATTAAAGCAAAAATACATATGTATGTTTGTGACTATGAATATAGACAAAATATATATATGTATTAATCTGTATTAAATTATCACTAAAACATTTCTTTTTGTTATAACTAGGAGTTATTTTGGACTTAGGGTGGTCCTGTGGTG
>VWZD01010090.1:79166-125960 GCA_013396695.1 Sakesphorus luctuosus | reverse complement strand
AGAACTGCCCTGTTGGAGCACCTGCAAGAGTCCTGGGTCTTCTGTCTTACTTTGACTACAATATGCCTTATTATTCTAGTCCTGGCACACATGTCCCAAACGTGATGTTCTGGCTGCTGTCTCACCCTTGAGACAGAAATTCAGGAACATGGCATGAAGTTAGAAACTGTTAGCTGCTACCTCAAGTGTCAGAAACTGTACAGCTGTATTAAAATCTACAAATATAAAAATCCTAAGGCATCATTTGGCAACCCAGATGAAAATACACTGACTTTTTGGTTTCGACCCAATCTCATGCAGGCCTCTTTATCTAATCAATTTGAAAAATTATCTTCGTAGTCTGCATTTTTCCATGTTTGCTGAATGGTTTATACACTGCGTTGTTCACAGTAACATAGGCCAGGCTCCTGTGTAGCTTTCATGGTTTTACAAATTACGAATGTTTTTGGTGTTGCAGACCAGTGCCTCACAAAAAAACATCCGAAAATAGGGATCTCTTCAAAATGGAAAAAAAATCTCCGTTTCCTAAGTAGGCTACTTAAAATAGCTACCAAGATGGTCCATAGTCTGTAAAATCATTCCAGTGTCAGTGAAAAAGAGGCTGAAATAGCTCTGATAGAAATAAGAACAGCAGTCCATGGATTGCCAGCTTGTCCACCACAGTCTCTATAGTTGTATTTCTTGTTCCTTTGTTTACCGTATTGAACACTGTAATATCATGCTTCTTTGACCTCCCAAAGGAAATATAACTCCAGTATTCCATTGCCTTCACTGCTTTTTTAAACAGTTTGTCATCCACACTCCTTTGCCTGCAACACTCATAGTTGCAAATCTGTGGAATGCACTCTTTCATAAATCTTTTCAGTTGTTTTAGCAATCCTTCTTCCTTTATTGGTATTAACCTTTCTTTAACCTTGTCTACAGATTTAGTCCCTTCTCATAGTATCTCAGACAAAATATCAATTTGTTTTCTATCATTCTCTAATTGAAACAGTGTTCCTTTGTTTCCTTTATTTCTTGCTTCATTAACTGAATATGTACATTGAATCACCTTTAAATGGTCTATAATTTCATATGGTGAATCTGATTCACAACTCACAATCACTTGCATGCATATAATTCATACTGTTTAAAAGAGTTTTATACAGCTTTGTACAGACCGTATAAAGCCTGATTTGAAGGCATGGTTTAAGATATCCCTGAAAATGAAAGATATATGCAAATACATGTAAATAAAATAGTAAAGACAAATATTGTATTACAATGAAGATTGAGAGTTTGTATCTATAAATTACAAATAAATAAATTCAACAAAAATTGTGTTGAATTAACCCAAATTTGAATGTCAAAATGTCAACTTATTATTTGTCACATGTAAAATAAATCTGAATGTATTAAGAAACACAAAACAGGCCCAAAACTGATAAGGCTGTTCATGCAATAATCACAAATTTAAGGCATAGGGTTTGTTGCTCCTTAGATTTTAATAATTTTGGAAACAGTTGCCTCCCCCCTGATTCTCTTCTACCCACAATGTCACAACACTTGTTTTCCATGTTTTTTCTCAGAGGTGTCCCTTAGAGTTTGCCTAAGAACTTTAGCTCAAACCTGGAACTTAACAGTATTTCTTTTACATTTACATATTTCTTTCATTTCATAGGACATAAAAAAAGCTCTGGCAGCCCATTAGAGGCTCTTTCACATTTGATCTCATAAAATATTTTTAGCATGAAATAATATGATCTCAAACATATCCCAACTAAGTACTACCACTGTGACTTGAAAATAAGTGCAACCAACATTTTTGCCAATTAACTCTTACCTGAAACTCACTGTTCTGGACAAAGGATCAAATACGTTAAGCTCTGATGTGTCCCTACTTTCCTTTCTTTTCCTTCTCTTTTCCTTTTCTTTTCCATTTTCTTTTCCTCTATCCTTAGTTGCTCCTTGGTTCTCATGTGTCAGTCTGCCCAGCTGTGAGGGAAGGACCACACAATAGGGCTTTTCAGTTACTGATACCTGAGCTGGCATAAAAACACAGAATTTGCAATGAGCAATAACGCTATTGTAAGAAATTCTGTATCCATGAGTAACAGCTCAGAGATGTGTATCCATAGACTACTGCTGCAGATGGATAACCCAGTTTGCTATACTGGTGGCCTGAGCCACTAGGGAAGTTTTGTTGCTTGTAAAATACAGTTCGTACAAATTACAACCAAAGAATAATTAGTATATCCAATCTTAAACATTTACAAATACTAGCCATTCTCTATTCCCTGAATATCAAGAATCCTAAAAATTTCTCAGCAACTGGGCTATTACTTCAGATGATCAGATAGTACAAATTGACCAAATCACCAACAACATTTGGGAAACTTCAAGAAACAGATGATATTTGACTATAGGAGAGCAGAGGTTAAAACCTGTTCATCTATGAGCTCTACTTATGTCTAAATGTAAGACAGTCCACCCTGATCTCACCAAAAGACTAAAGACCCAAGTATTCATTTTTATCCTGCTTAGAAATGTTATTCTTTTTCCTTAGGTTGCAATGCCTTGTGAACAAGCGTATCATAAGCAGTAAAATTATATTCAAAATACACCTAGTGGGCAATGAATTTTGTGGAGAGTGTCCTGAATGAACCATGTGTTTTCTGAGTGGCTGAAAGCATTCTATTTCCTTCCTCCAATTTTTCCCCTTCTGGTAAATGAGCAAAATGATACTGGCATTGTGAAATGCTCTAGAAATGTGGACTAAGGAACAGGATGTAAAAAGTAAATATAATAATTATTATAAAGACAAAAATACACTCAAATGATATGACTGAAGAAGCCTGGTTCCTCTGAATCTTCATTAATTGGCTTTGTGGTTTCTAGGAAGTCATTAACCCTAGCCTTTTCCATGCAGTAACTAAATACTATCAAGCCATAACTAAAAGCTAAAAAATTAAAGCATCAGTAGCTTTAGTAACAGAAGGAAACTTAAAGTGTCACTAGGAAAGTATCTAGAATGCAAAAAGGTTTCTGTGTGGTTTCTTACTCTACTTACTGGTTTTAGGCTCCACAATACTAAAAGATGTTAAGCTGTTAGACAGCATCCAAAGGAGGCTACGAGGATGGTTAAGGGTCTGGAGGGGAAGCCGTATGAGGAACAGCTGAGGTCACTTGCTCCGTTCAGCCTGGAGAAGAGGAGACTGAGGGGAGACCTCATTGTGGTTTTCAACATCTTCACGAGGGGAAGCGGCAGGGCAGGCTCTGATCCCCAGGGAAGTGGTCAAAGCACCAAGCCTGATGGAGTTCAAGAAGCCCTTGGTCAATGCTCTCAGGCACATGGTGTGACTCTTGGGGTGTCATGTGCAGGGCCAGGAGGTAGATTCAATGATCCTGATGGGTCCTTTCCAACTCAGTATGTTCTATAGTTCCATGACAGGGATACATCTGAGAAATGTTCTAAACGTGATCATAGATAGCTATACATTGCAGCATATGAAATGCCACGAACAAGTAACTAAATTAATTAGGGAGACATCCTTCTTTAGTGGTTCCAACTTTCTCAATATTCAGAACTTCTGTGGGGACTGCAGCATTACTTGGCACCTCTCAGAAATACTTCTCTGGCCTACAGGGTGAGAGTTGAGCTGTTTCTAAGAACAGATGGCCAAAATGATGGGGAGACTGGGGACCCTATCTGGTTTTTTTTCTGAGGTTTGTAACAAGAATGAAGCAAAAACTCCATGAGCAAGACCTCATACATCTTTTGTCAGAGCTGCCCTTGTGCTGCAGTTGACATCCTGGTGATTCACACTTAGTTCAGTGATGGCTGTAGTGCTAAGAGAAATCAAGAACGGAACATGGTTAAGTGCTGCTCTGAGTTATGCCAGTGCATTAACAGGAACAGGAAAGATGTGTGAAGAGTCATCTGTAGCTGGGTGATGATGAGATACCTCTTTGTAATGGAATAGAGAAAGCCTAATTATGGAACAGCATGGAGAAAACACAAGAGATCTGTTCTTTTCAGAAAGTCTGTAACCAATGAAAAACAGGTTTCAAACTGTCATTTTGCTAGCTTCAGCAACACTATTTAAAATGGTAGTAAAATCTGTTAGTACTTGTTCAGAGGACTTGTAACCATGTTTGATCTAGAAAAGTCATAGTGGGCCAGTTCCAAACAATGATAAAATTAAGATCACTACTGTGAAATATTTTCTGTCAGAAACCTGCCATTTTTTTCTGTCAGCTGTGGATTTGGAGTTGATTTCTCTAATAGCTTTGTGCTCATCTCCAGTTTTCATTCATACATACATGATAAATTTCCTTAATCAACATGTGACAAAAGTTAGTTGTATTATATTTAGCATTGTTACAAATCTGTAGTATCAGTCTCCTCTTGTGCACAATTTTGAAACCAGCAAGTTTAGTGGTACCTTGTTATGAATTAATTTCAGGCTCAAGAATCTCTCTGTTTCTGTGTAGTGCAGCTGCATGCCTAGCAAAGGTTCTGCACAGCCTTTGCTCATAGTCTGGCAAAGCCTTAGGTCCTGCACTTGAGGTTAAGCAGAGTATTGTGGCAAGTGACAGGGCAACTTACATAGTTTCTCAGCATCTGGACTAAATCCCTCAGCACCTCACTAATGCTTGTACTTGAATGGGAAGTGGTGGCCTGAATGTGCCACTCTGATCACATTAGTGGCACAGGGTAAGCTAGAAAATCTGGATTTCAGCCATGTGATTCCTCTGGTTTATCAGTCACTGGGTCTGTCTCTTGGTATTTCTGGTTTCAAATGTCTTTGTGGATGTTCTTGAAGCCATGGCAGAAATCAAGACTTATTTTTCAATAACCAAGTGTTCTCCTCCCCTGAAGCATGCAATCACTTCAGATAAGGCTATACTGTCTTAGATGTTGTACCTGTACAAGAAGACCTAACCACTATAACTTCACCACCCCCACCATTTTGGTGCCCTGGTGACAGACATTTGCAGACTTTTGATATGTTAACCCCAAAGACTGGTAAATGTCCACAAAATTCAGATCACGTTGGGCAATATCCAGGGCTAGAAGAGGGTAATGCTAATATTTCTCTAACCTTTAGCCAGAAACACCAGCCAGTTTCTGGCTATTTCTCTAGCCTTTAGCCAGAAACACCAGCAGCAAGTAATAAGAAAGCCCTAAGGGTGTCTGATTTCTCAGAAACATACCAAGAATATGCATCTTCTTAGCTTTGTCCATTATGAAAGACTGTTTTCCCAGCAACATAATCATCTCTGCTTACTTTTTTTTTTCCAGAACCCTCAGCTTGTGAATATCTTGGAGTCTTTTCTGAAGGAAGGTACTATGTGCATTTAAGAATAATATTGTTTTCTGCTAAGACCTGTTTACAGTCTTGGTTGTCATGCTGTTAAGCAGTAACAATGAAGGAACAGAGCATTTCCTAGGAATTAATGGCTCACTAGGCAGAGTTTAAAGTCTGAGGTACAGCCAGAATCTATTAACTCCATCTGGTCATTAAAAATCCTTTGTAAAGACCTTGCTCAAAGGTCCGTATTACTGTTAAAGCAAATGTAGGCAGATGGATTTATTTCCTGGATTGCATTTTCAATTGGTATGCACAATGCTTTTCTGGAGAATTTACACCTTCTTAACAATAAATAGTCAATTATTTGAGTCACCTGTAAGCATTCCAGTCATACAGTTTTAACTATACTTACTCTGAAAAGGGGGCTTGTAGCACTCTGACTTTCAGATCAGTTTATCTGATTATCATTTCAGATCTGCTGGCAGAAATGGCATCTTTTCTGCCTACCAATGAAACAAAAATCCTGATGTGACCATTTTATTCACCAAGAAGTAAGTACTCCATCTCCTCCTAACTATTCAGTGTGTTTTCATGAAGACAGGATCATTCAGAATACCAGCTGGCCAGCAGGCCCAAATGAAAATTTAACACAGGCAGGGGTTTATAGGCTTTAAAAAGAGCCTATAAATAATAAATAGTTCAATTTAAAACATCTTCTGGTGAGACAGTGTAGTAGCGAAAGATGGATTCAAGAAAATACATTTGGAATTGATTCGCTGAAACAGAAGAGGAGCATTCAGTGGTACTGATCCTGCTCAGAAGTGAGGATGGGCACAACTAGGAATAAACCACGGGTTGATTTAAGCTCTACAAACTACTAAAGAAATAATGAAACTTTTGTGTCTAATAAGTCAGTTATCCTTCAGAACAGCCATCCACACACGGTTTAATATTTTTGTAATATTCAGATTTCTAGAAACAAAATGAAAAAAAACCCCAGGTATTGAAAAATTGCTATTGCTGCTGGGGTAAAAAAAAATTCAGTATGTTTAGTAAAACTTAATGTTTTTTACTGTTTAATGTGTTTGTACTGTGATAACACAAATAAGCCCAGGTAGTGATAAAGCAGAAGCCTCTAATACTGCCAATTCTATAATATTTGAATTTTTTACCTCACTACTGATTTCCAGACTAAAAGTCAGATGACTTAAGTGAAGTTTGTGAGCCAGATCGGTACATAAAACCAGTTCTGCTCTTGTCAAATGACAGATGTGTTTTCACCAGAATTTAACTCTCTGGGTGATATATATTTATGAGGAGGCATGAGGCCTTTAGGATTTGATTTTATCACTTTTAATAAGATGAAAGTAAGTATCAACACATACATCTCAGCCACTGTTGGGTCAATATCAGTAAATGGGGAAGTTTTCCTGGGCAAACAATGCTGCAGCAGTGAAACTAATTGTTTTCTTAAGGTACTCAGAGCTGTAGAGCGAAAGATAATTCCAGGAATCCTGCCAGTGTCCTATTGTACAAATCTTATGTTTCTTCTACTGAAATACACCTTTAGCTATTTGCTTGCTTTCCATACACATACAGATCCTGATAGCTGTTCCATCCTATTTTAAGATTATTTCCACTGGCACATTGGTATCTTCTATTTTCTTTTCAAAAATGTTTTGACACCACAACAATGTGCATAGATGTTGCTTAAAGGCCTTTAAGTATCCCAAACTTGACCTTCATGGAGCTTGGTCAGACACAGAGCAAGTCCTAAGGCACAAATCCTGCAAATAGTTACACATCTGCTTAATTTTACAGACTTAGGAGACCTTTGAGAGTTAAGCATGAAGTAGACATTTGGAGGATTGACACTTAAATATTTTTTATTGTAATATGTTCTTTTTCATGCAGGAATATGCTTATATCCCAAGACTATACTATCTGTTCTCATGTAAGTTCTCCCTCTCAGCCACCAACTTCTGATAGCAATATTTGAATGCAATCCATGATGTCAGACTCCCAACCTGAACTCAAGGTAGTCTAAGAAATGCAGGTTGCTCCAACAAAATGAGGTGCTTTCCTGGTTTGGGCAAAAATAGCTGCAGATACTGCCTGTAGCTGGGCATGAATTATGGACTTTTATATAGTGTTTGAAAATCTGTGCTTTTAGTGTAAGAGACAGAGTATATTAAACCAAATTTTGTCCTTCTAAATGCAGTTCGAGATGAAACATCCAGCCCTTTGACATTAACTGGAGAAGTTGCAGCAGTTACAATGAAAGGATGCCAAGACTAAACTATTTACTTAAAGGATTCCAATTTGTCCAAGTACCAAATGGTTTAACTCTCTCAACTAGATAATTAATAATAAAACCACTATTCCAAAACACAGTTTAGCACCCCAGATATATACCCAAACTTAGCAGTATCTGATTGTCCAACATGTTGCACATTGCCCTGAACAAAAATTTATCCCCTCATGGATTGCTTCAATTCTGAAATCCATGAGATATTCAGGATGTGTACTGGGAAAAGGTTTAAATGCCTCAGGTTTGAAACTGCAGCTTATCATCTTGTGGACGAATACTTGGGGAATAAAAAACAAACCAACCAACCAACCAACCAAAAAACTCCCTGAAAAACAAAGAACATCCTCCCCCAACCCCACAAACAAACAAACAAACAAACAAAAGAAACCTAAACCTTTGAATATATTTTTGTTTTCACGGGGATGTGGCAAGAATTCACAGATTTCTCTCCTTGTATGGATAGCTAGATGTCATTCAGTTGGATAGATAATTTATTTTTCTTGAACGGAATAGGTTACATCAAAATAAAAGGAAGCCTCCTTGTGGCACTACACCTTAGCATTTTTTGTTTCTGCATTACCTGACATCTGTTCGGAAGGCCAGACTCAAATGCCTCAGTTTTCTTATGTGGACAGAGGGGAGAAACTGAGGCAAATACAAGTAAATACCCAAGTGAAAAACATAAGTGAATATATATGGAGATCCAAAACAGAATGTTGAGAACCAAAAGCAAACACAGATTTTGGTATTTCAGTAGAAGAGATACAGCCACTGCAGCAACATTCAGAAGGCACAGGCCCTATGTTATAGATTCCATCTTTCATGGAATTTTTTGTCTCCCTTACCAACACAGATATTTGGGAGCTGAAGCCCAATCCCCCACTACCTGCTTCTAGAACCAGCTAACAAAAGGATGGCTGATAGCTTTGCATTCCAGCTTACTGGCTGGGGAGGACTGGAGGCGGTGGGGCGAGGGGAGAGAGGTTTTTCTGGGTTTTTGCCACCAGCTGCTGTGTGTGTGCCAGCCACCGTTTGCTGGGTGGGTGGAAGCACTTGGAGGGAGCTACCAGGGTTCAGCTCCCCAGCTCGGCATGCTTGGTGCCATTCTTCAGAGAGAGGTAGCAGTCACTACTACCCGGATTCGCTACAGACTCGTTGAGGGCCAAGGCTGCCTGCAGAGAAGTTGCTAACGCCCCACACCCCAGCACTTTCAGACAACGGACAGGGAGGCAGTATTCACACTGCCCACAGTAAAGGTTTCATCATGTCCTTGTGGCTGCCGTTGCCACATGAGTTTTTTCAGAACCAGCACCTTTCCCTGTCCCAGTCTTTGCCTCACCGGAACCGGTGAGTGACATTCGCTGCCTTTCTAGGCAGGACATCACCTCCCACTGTCTTTAAATACAACTGCCCCCAGGGGGCAGGGGTGGGACTGGATTTGTTTGAAAGTTTTGGTTACAGTGTTGCTGTTTGTTCTGTTCTTTTTGTTCAGTTGGTTTGGTTATATATATATATATATATAGTAAAGAACTGTTATCCTTCTGTAAATTTTCTCATTAAAGTCTCTTAATTTCAAAGGTTGTGGTGCGTTTTGGGAAGAGGCCCCCTTCCTAGTCCAGATAGACATCTTAGTTTCTTTTAAACGGAAACACCCTAATAAACAACAGCCACTGAATGCAGTTCTAAAGTCAAGGCGATTGAAACGGTAGATGTTCACACGATAATGTTAATAGATTCCACAAAGGGTAAACTAATCTATGTCCAAAGTTCCAGTATTTTACTGCTATGCCAGAACCACTAAGAATGATGTCCAGAATAACGATTTGGATGTAATTTATTCTTTAGATAGATGACTTAGTGAAAGTAATATACACATCTTGGAGTCAGCATTTTATGGGGAAATCAACACATCTTCTTTAACAGGATTCCAGGTCTCCTTGTATTTGTTCATGGGGTCTTCCTCAGGTCTACCTGTATTTGATCTCATGTACTGTAAAGATGTTAGGGAAAACCTAAAAGAGGTGCTTCTGCATAGATTCCTTAAATGTGTGTAAATTATTATACATAGTGGCATACAAAATTGCACGTTTCATAGAGGCAATGTCTTCTTTCAGCAGCTTGCAAACAACATGCAGTTTCAAATTTGGATGCTCTGGAGTGCTGTACATCATTNCTTGCAGATTAATTTCAGCACAACTCATCTCAACTAGTTAAAGAAAAATCTTTCTTTAGTGCCTCCTCCTGATCTACTAAACATGGAACTTTCCTTTCATGGAAATGCACAAGAGGATTTAAACTCTGATAACGTATGGGAGAGAGTTTAAATCAAGTTTAATTGTATGAAGCTGGGAGTCATACATTTTTTCTTAGTTTGAAAGATTGCCTTTCTCATCCCTTTATCAATTTTCTATGTCAAGATCACTTGAAATCCATTCACATTAAACAAGCAAAAACTACTTAGAAAAATGTAATGTTAGCAAGTTAATCTCTGAAAACACTGAGGTAATTAATCCAATATTGATAGTATAGTTTTTGTTTAGTATCCTGTAAGGGACTGATCACAAATCTATGTTTTACATTAGAGTGGTAGAAGAAATCTTAATAAAAGGGCTCCATTATGAAATATGCTGCAGCTCAAAACTCTGAAGAAAATGCTCTGACCCTATCATGCCATTCAAGAAGAGCATATTGGATCAAAAGCCCACTGGGATATGAAGCATCTGTGGTGGATGAAAGGCTTAGCCTTTATCAGCTATTGTAAGATGTAATCATAGAAGAATGGGAAATTATTTGTGGAACACAATAAATAAGATATGTAGCCACTTTTAATTTTAAAACATAAAAGTCTCTTCAGTATCAGTATTTTACTAATACTATACTACCATAATTTTACTGTGCATTACTGCTATCCATGATGATTTTGTTATATTTTCAGTATTTTCGTATATTTTCACGACAATAAAGCTACCTCTGTCCTCCTGACAATGCAGCACTGACTGTGAGTCGGAAAAAAGAGCCACAGTTAAACAGATGACCAAGTATTGAATTTAAGCCATGATTTATAATGGTGAATGTTTTCAGAACCCACTTCTTTTGGAGCAAAGTACAGCAAGGAAAAAAAAAGGGAAAAAAGCTACCTCTGTAGGGCGGAACAAAGGGACTGGTATCCTTCCGATAGCAAAACCATAGCTGAGTTCTCAGCACTCCTGAAAATCTAGTAACCTCTTTTGGTTCCTGTCACGTCAAAGGTGGGAGTTTAGATCTTTACCTGTCAGTAGCCCTGGGAAAGTTCAGACCCGTGTCTGACAGTCTATCAGTGTCTTGTAAGGAGACCCTTCAGCAACAGATTCACAAGGTCAGAGGTCACCTTGACCACCCTTATCAGAGGGGACTCAACAGAGTGAAGACCCCTCAGCAGGCCCTGCCAAGATGTTCTCACTTCCGGCAACTGCAAAGACTCACTTTACTCACTTTAACAGTTCACCAAATAATGCTTTTTATTAATACAAATTGTAACAGAAAAGAAAGGTATGGAGGTTGTCGGTGATAGTGTCTACTGCAAATACATGTTTTGCAGCAATCTACTGATACTTATATTAAGCAAGGGCAAGCTCTGATATGAAGCAATCTACTAGTATGCTATAGCGTAAGCACCAGCAAAAGCTCTAATCATAAAAACAGTATGTAATGTGCATAGAGTGTATTTCTCACCCAAGATGTTCCTCAGTGGGGGCAGAAGATGGACTCAGCCCATTGACCAACCCCAGCAGGTTTGGTGGAAATCTTTTCCCACTTTCCCCCTATTTCCAACTTACTTTTATACTATTTGCTTTATATTTGAGTGGAGTTTGAGTGGCTTTAGTAATAAATGCCTTTTATTTCTTATTGGTGTGCATAATGGGAGCNGCTCTGATATGAAGCAATCTACTAGTATGCTATAGCGTAAGCACCAGCAAAAGCTCTAATCATAAAAACAGTATGTAATGTGCATAGAGTGTATTTCTCACCCAAGATGTTCCTCAGTGGGGGCAGAAGATGGACTCAGCCCATTGACCAACCCCAGCAGGTTTGGTGGAAATCTTTTCCCACTTTCCCCCTATTTCCAACTTACTTTTATACTATTTGCTTTATATTTGAGTGGAGTTTGAGTGGCTTTAGTAATAAATGCCTTTTATTTCTTATTGGTGTGCATAATGGGAGCAGGGGGTGGTTGTGGCTTGGCACCTGAGGAGGGGGTTCAACATGGTTGTTGGCTTTAGCAGCACAACATCTTGCATCTCCATTGTAGGGTCTCAGTATCACAATGTTCTCCCATTCTGCTGAGATTAGAATGGAGGGGGGGGTCATGTAGTGTCCACTTTGTTCCACACTCTGTTCTGTTTCTCTGAGCAGATGTTTATCATTGTACTGGGGAGCATGTTGACCTCAGTCTGTCCACAGAGTTGCAGCTGCGTTTTACCCTAAAATCCTGAATGCACTCTAGATTTAACTCTATCCATCATCTCACAGTGCCTAAATAAAATTGTATGATCCCAGAGACGGCCACAGGATAACCCAAAGGCAGAAGGGATTTGTAGGAGGGATGAATTCTCTATCCACTTGTCACAGTTCTACAGTGTTGGTCTCTTCTAATGTGGCTCTTTGCTGCTTATTTTTATCAGTGTTCCTTTCTCAAAACTTCAGAGAAACAAATGCTTGAGATCCTATCTTGGTGAGAAGTGCTCTTTGATTGTAGATTTGCATTTATGATTTCGGAAGCAGAATTTCTGAAGTTAAATAATATCTTTATTCTTAACAAGGTTATGGTCTTATTGACAGGGAATCACAAAATATCATTTGCCTTTTAAGTCCATCTTTATAAGAAAAAAAACCATGAAAAATAAGGATTTGATCTTGAAAAAAGAACCTTCTTGTAGCCAAAGCAGGAAAAAATATACAATGCATTCTTTCCTCTTGGTGAGTTCAGTATAGCAGAATTTCAAAAGAAAATGATCTAGGACAACACTAGCCTCTCTGGGGTTTTTGTGTCACTGAAAATTATGACAAAAATTACAGAAAAATGGGCAAAATGTCAACTGAAGAACATTTATAAGAGAATATAGACCCTGGCTTGACAACACAAGACTTCTCTCAGTCCTGTGAACTGCAGGTGCTATACTTATTCCTGTAATGGTCATGCCTTTCAACAACGTCTTAGTCTGTGGGAGGTTCCTGGAGTGTGTGGCAGAGAGCTTCCTGACACAACTTGTGAGTGAGTAAGCTAGGGAGCATTAAGTGTCTCCTCACTCAGTTCACAGATTACACCAAGTTGAATGGGAGTGTTGACCTGCTGGAAGGTAGGAAAGTTCTGCAGAGAGCTGTGAACAGGCTGGAGCCATGAGCCAGGTCTTTCACTTCAGCCAAATCAACCCCATGCAGCACTACAGTCTTCGGGAAGAGAAGTGGGAAAGGTGCCTGTCAGAAAAGGACCTGTGGTGCTGATCAACAGCAACTGAACATGAGCCAGCAGCAAAGAAGGCCAGCAGCATCCTGGCCAGTGTTAGAAATAGTGTGGCCAGCTGGACCAGGAAGGGATTGTCCCCCTGTACTTTGCACTGGTGAGGCCACACCTCAAATCCTGTGTTTGGCTTTGGACCCCTCACGACAAGAAGGACATTGTGTTGCTGAAGCATATCCAGGGAAGGGCAACAGAGCTGGTGAAAGCTGTGGAGCACAAATCTTATGAGGAGCAGCTGAGGGACCTGGGATTGCTTAGCCTGGAGAAGAGTGGTTCCGAGGGGAGACCTTACCACTATCTACAACTACCTTAAAGGTTATATCAGAGTAGGGAGGTGGTCTGTTCTCCTAGGTAACTAGTAACAGGGAGAGAAAAGGGCCTCAAGTTGCACCAGGAGAGGTTTAGATTGGATATTAAGAAAAATTTCTTCATTCAAAGGGTGGTCAGACATTGGAATAGGCTGCCCTATTGGTGGCTGCACCACCACTTCTCAAAGTGTTGAAAAGGTGTGTGTATGTGACACTTGGTGACGTGGTTTAGGGGTTTACATGGTGGTTGATGGGGAAAAACGCTTGAAATAAGTAACTGCTAAGACGCTTTTTATCTTTTTAGTAGCAAAGGTATTTATTAACAACATTGGAGGCAAGCCAGTTCATACTGGCAAAAACTTTCCTAACTTGTTTGTGTAAAATAAGCCATTTATACCATGTTGAGTTTATAGTTACACCTTCTAATTTTCATATTAATGACTGGGTGAAATCGTGGGCAGAGCTTTCCTTTTGGTTTGAAATTTGGGTAGTGGTCTCCTGACTTCATCTCTTGGGTGGTCTTGAAGCATCTTCATCTCTGTTGGACTTATGCCTTTTCTTTGTTCAGTGACATTACCTGTCAAACTTGTAACATCTTGGTTTTAACTCTACAAAATTTGGTATCTTCTTTTCATCTTATTGAAGTGTCTAGCTTATCTTAATTTATGACTCCTAATACATGGTACACTGGTCTCTATAATTGCTAGACAGTGCATACCAGAACAAAGAAATTTCACAAAACTAGGGGTTTTGGTCTCTTTTCTCTTTTATGGGTTAACAGTTGGACTCAGTCTTAGGGGTCCTGTCTAACCTTAATGATTGTATAAATCTATCACCAGACTTCAGGGATTACAAAACACCCACCAAGATGCATGTATCACAAATTCCCACAGAAAAGCCTAGAAAATCCAGTGCAACAGCCAGACTCCCAGATGACACATAAGCAATGGCTTTCCATACACTCCTACTGCAATGCTTCTTTATGAGGGCTTCCAGAGCCTTTGCTTTTTCACATACTTAGTCTCTTAGATGGCATGTAAGAAATAATATGGTGGTTATTAAGGTGATGTGTGTTCTCTGGAACTGGAATAAAGCATCTGCTGGGTCACAGCCCACTTCTGGGTCTGACACACAGTTTAAATGGGAAAAAATTTAAGTGTTATTCCAAGCATCCATGCAAAGAAGACCTTAAAGGGAAAGATACTTTGAGGCCAGAGAAAATGATTTTAAGTGACACAGTGGAGTGTCTTCAATTTAAAGCCTTTTTCTTCTATTACATGTACATTAAGGAAGCTAACAAGACCGCTTCCAGTAAGTCAGTGCACTTCCATTCTGCTTAATCTTATTTGTACTCCAAAGAAATTGATCAGAACAACAGAAATGTAGAAAAGGAGGTCTAGAGACTCTCATAGTATGTAGGATAGTGTGGAAGAAAATTCCTTAGGAAAACTCAAGGAAGCCAATCCCAAGACCAAGGGGGAACAGTTGTCTGAAGCCTCTTTTTCTAAGGTTCACTTCAGGAGTTTGCTGAACAACGAAAATGAAAGCAGAATCAGAAAATGAAGCAATGTGGACTGGGAATGTCAGCCCCAAGGAAACTATGAAATCCAAGGTGCAACTTCCTGCATTTTGGAAGACTTTTAATGCATTTCAGGACAAAAAAATCACATGCAAAAATATAAGCCTACCTAGTATTTATCTTGGACTCAAAGCTAAAATAACTTGCCAGTAGCAAATTCCATACACTGAAACTACAGTTCTTACTACACACTCGTATGTTTCCCATCATACACACTCACACACACATAGACACACATACGTTGCATAGAAAAACACTCAAAAAGCCAGCATCAACATTATAAAAAATATCCCCCAAAGCAAGTTATCACCTCACCTATGAATGGGAACACTGGGCTCTTATGCTCAGCGTGCAGGCACAGCCAAACCTCCCTTGTTCGTCAGAACGACACCCCCTAGCCATTTTGCACCAACTTCAAATGCACCTTTTAAAGAAACTTCTGGCAGTCCTCCCACATGGTCTTCAGGTGTAGTTCTCTCTGTTTCTCTTTCTGCTGTTTCCTTTCACTTTCTACTATACAGCCTACTGACTTTTTTGTTTCTCTGTGTCTCGGCATCCCTTCATCCTGCATCTACAAAAGCAAACAAACCAGCACCACATCACGTGTGTGTGTGCCAGCGTTTGAAAAATATCCAAGTCCCGTGTTGCCAAGCTGAACTAAATCTCATTAGTAATAAAACACAGACTTTCTTGTATCTTTTATCAGCTGCAGCAGTCACATCCCATTTCTGAAACTACTTTAGTATTTTTTTTTATTTTATCAGTTTGAATAGTCCTAGCTACTCACCATGTTCATGAAACAAAGGATGTGAATGTTGAAAGGATCAGACCCCATATCACTTTTGTTAGGAGAGTCTAGAGTTTTCTCTAATAGTATTTTCTTTGCTAAGCAAGTCTGATAAAAATGGTTTTCAAAAATGTAATTGTTTCCATTAGACACATGCAAAAAAATGCATCAAAAAATGTGCACAAAACAGAAAGAAAACAAAACAGAAGAAACACAGGTGCTAATTTCCCAGGGAACATGCTCTGAAGGCTTCTTACAGAGATTTTTTGGGGGGGATTCTGCAGGCCTGCCCAGCCACAGAAGAAATTTGTAAATCTTACTAGTGCACAAGAGATCTTGTACTTCTGCACTGGCCCTTTTCATTGGCTTTTTAGAACAACTCCACTCAAGCTGCATATTGTATCTCTCAGCATAGCTCCATTCACCAGCTAACCATGAGCCATGCTGGATTCCACACTGACATGCCCATGAGGATGTACATGGGGGAACGGAAGGAAGAGGAAGGGCAAAGAGAGGAAGAGATGTTGTAGTTGTGAGTAAAATCATGGTTAAACTAAAAGAAAAAAAAATTCCCTGCAGAGGTCCAGTTTCACAGAAGTAATGAGTGCAATAATTTCCTCAAATTTAAAAGGTTTTCTAAGATATTTAAAAAATAAAACTAAAAGTGATAATTTAATACAGAATGGCAAAACCAGAACACATTATGAAAAGAGAAAGACTGGGTTTAATGGCAGTTTTTATGGCAGTTTAATGTTCACAAGACTATTCCAAAATAGCTTTTCTACACTTCTCAGATGGGTACAAGATACGTCACTTTGGGAAAAAAAAGTCTTCTGCTTGTTGTTTTTCCTTGTGTAACTTCCTGCTTCAGATGCTACTCAAAAAGGCTCCTGAAGTATACAAATCCATTCATGAGGTCCCAGAGTACCACTAAATTACAATTTACAGTCTGAAGGCAAAAAAACTGGTGAATTTTTTGTACTTGATTCTTAACCTTAATTACAGACAACTAGCTCAAGAATGAGCTCCAGCCTCTACAGTCAGAAATCTATGTACCTTTCGTAGTCAACAGTAGCAGAGGGACACCTCCACAGGGATGATTCATTGTGCCCAAGTTACATACTGTGGATTAAAGGAGGAGTATGAATAGGACCACACCTTTCACTGTACACTCTATGGACCAAACCACAGAAAGAATAAAACAAATGAAGATTTAGCTGTGAGTAATTCCACTGAAGACAATTTAATAGCAGTGTTTTCTTAAGGTTCTTACATGCCCTTGCTGACTCATGGCTTATTCCCATCAGATTTTCCAGGAATTTCCATGTTCACATATGTTTATTTCAATACCAAGTGTTTAAATGTTCAGTATACGATAGCATGGCATAGTACAGACTATTTCAGTTGGTAGGGACACACAATCATCATCTAGTCCCACTGCCTAACCAGGGTTGATCAGAAAAGTTGAAGGCCATTCTGAAGGTCATTGTCTCCTCCCAGGACAGACCTCTGTCCCTCTGTGCAGCCCCAGAGCAGTGGAGCCTGCCCTGCCCTGGCTGCTTTCTGCTTGCCTGCAGAGCCTCATCCTGTTCTACTTCCCCCCCCTCCATTCCACTGAGTGCCTGGAGCATGCTGGGCTACCTCTGCCCTTGGCATTCGTGGCTTGGCAGCAGCTCTGGGGGCCAAACCCAGCAGCTACCCTTGGTCCCTCCATTCATCTTGCACAACCAGCTTGGCTGCAGAAGGGGTCCTGTGTCAGAGGAAGAGGAGGAGCCCTGGGGAGCATGAAGGAGATGCATTTTTCTGTGAAGTTCACAGGTGGGTGTCCTGCAGAGAGCATGTAATGGGGAGAGTGCTGGGATGTTGGTGAGGGGCACTGTGGCGCTAATCGCAATCATAGAATCACAGAATCATTTTAGATTGAAAAAGACTTCTGGTATCACCCAGTCCAATCTTTCACTGATCAGCACCTTGTCAACTAAACCACGGCACTAAGTGCCACATCCAGTCATTTCTTTAACACCTTCTGAATGAGAATAAAGTTTTTACAAACAATGTGCTTAAAAGCTCTTTTTTGCCCCCAGACATACACTTTTCCTCAAATTATACTGCAATGTCTGACAACAGCAGTGGAGTTGGACCCCCCAGCTTATGTTTTGTTTAGTATTTTCACCTTTGTAATTATATTCATATGTAGATCTTTTTAGGGCTAAAAATAACGCAATTTAGAGTTCTGCTTTCATACTTGACTCAGTATGGGTCAGATCGAATGAAACTATCAATGCAGAGCATTCACAGAACTCAAGCCATGAAATCTTCTGTTCCATTCATTTAGTTTCAAAAGAATTTGTTGACATTTTTTTCAAATTTTGGTAAGTTAAAGGGGAACAAGAAAAGCCTCACCCTGCCCTTTGGCCAGGTAGAAAACTCTACACTACTATCTCAAAAAGTTTTAGTTGTCTTTTTGATGTCATCTCAAAATATTCCTAAGTGCTACACTAAGCTGTGTGACACTGTACAGTAAAACCCTTCCTTAACCTAACCATTTAAAGTTTTACCTGTTAGACTTTTAAAGTGTTGCAAAATGGTACAGAAGTGTATTATATTGGCTAGCAAAATAAATGGTCTTAAGTTAAAACAAACAGCCTACTTAAAATGGTTGCATAGTAGTGAAAGAGGGTTTGAATTCTTTTACAACAAATACTAGTTATTTAGGATGAAAGTGGTGAGTTTTCTATTGACTCCAGTTACACTGAAATAAGGTACTCAAGTCTTTTACCTTTGTTAGTCTTAATAACTAAAACAGTATCTGGTCCTTTGTTTAACCAGAAGTGATAACCTGTCTGGCTCAGACTTAAACTCCCGTTACAGATGATTGATATTTGGTTACCAGGAAAGGGTCGATTGGCATTTTAAATTCAGGATTATTAGTTTAAATATAGACATCTCAAAGGCCATTTGTCACCAATGTTTGTTGACTTATAGAGTCAGAGATACTTTCAGTAAAACCACCTTAGTGCAGGAGCAGCACTGCGGTGACAGGCTCTCCTAAAGGAAGTTACCCACTTATAAACCTTGCTAAGATCTGATAGACCAGAGAGGTGCAACTTCTTGTCTTCTGGGCAAGACACACTTCTGTCATAAGGTAGAGAAAGAGGAAAGACTTCCCTTTGTCAAAGTAACAAAATCTGGGAAAAAAGAAGCATAATAATGTTTGAGTTCTTCTTGTAATTCCTGTTTAATTCCTTTCCCTTCCCCTCTCTTTCATAAGGCTGGGCAGACATTCCTCCCTACAAATCTATTCTCCAATGTAAATTTTAGATTAAAAAAAAAAATCCAGGGGTACTAAACTGGACACAGCCTGAAACTAACAAAAAAATCAGTTTTACCTAGGCACTGAAATATACCTGCAATACCATTTTGGGTCCCCTAAATGGGATGGTGTAGCTCTCCCTCTTTCAGAGCACCTAGGGTCTCTCATTTCTGCCATAAATCACTTTTCAAATACTTCAGTGGTCTTTTCCCCTCAACAAAATGGGAAACCCATTTCATTCACATACCTGTGAGTGAAGCCTGGCTCTTGGTTCCCACCCCTTCCTCTTCAGCTGAAGCAGATTTTTTTGTGCTCTGTTGTGCAAAATTTTCTATCCACCATGTGCACATGAGGTCCTAATTCAAACTGACTCATAGATCCAGCAACTCTTAACTGGCATCTTGGGTTAAACATGTGAGGATGCTCAGACTAGCAAAACAGGCTAAAACACATGCTGCCTTGTGTTCTGTGCTTCACTAACCCAAGATGTGATCTTCTCCACTGCAGCCCTACCTTGCACCAGCAACAAGAAGGTACAGCTGCCATGGCAGCAGAAACACTAGTGACATGTGCAGTTACAGCTGTTAAAATGAAGGTGGAAACGTTCAGAAGGAAAGCTATGGTAGGGTGATAAGTGGCCTGATGCTACTGCAGACAACCAAGTATATTAGACAGAGGTTTCTTTTGCTTAAATATTATCCGAAGGGGTAAAATTGTTTCAATGCAGTATAAAATCTGATAGCATATAAGTTAAATGGGGGTGGGGGTGGATTGGGGTTTTTTTGGTCAAAGCAGCAGTACCACTTAATTTTTGTGCTTAATTAGCTGCAATTAACCAGGGTAGCTTCAACTGGGCATGTATTTTTTTAAGCTAATCAGCCTAGGTAGTGCAGTTCCCCACCATGCATCCTGCTCTAGCAATAAGGTTCAACATGCCTATTAATAAGAATGATTAAATAGAGTTGGAAAGTAGTAATTGTTCTCATCTCTTGAAGTAAACATTAAAAGTAATTACAATTTGGCAATGGTGCTTTTCAGATATAAACAGTCAGTGTCTCAAATGCTCATTGGGAGTAAAAGTTAACAAAAATGAAACACCTGTTCATACATAAGTGCCGCTACAATTTAGCAGCATGCAGCATTCCTGAAGCTGTTAAATACATGTATTATGCCAACAAAAATTTGGCTGCATGTTTACCTAAGGCCTGAATAAATATGGCCAATCTCTGACAAAAATCTGATCAAGTTTTTACCTGAGGTTACTAAGACTGACAGCAAAATGATACAAAATCCAAACATGACAAATAATGTCATGTGAATAGCTATTGTTGATGCAAAATGGAATTTTTAAAGAAAAAGCCTATGTTCTGACTGACAGAATGTTATTGATTTATTTATTCACTTTCCAGCCCTGTGAATGGAGCTGTTCCATGGCTGGGACACAAAAGACAAAGTCAGTGAGTTGAGCTAAAGCAAGGCCTTAGTGGGCACTCTTCTCATAGGCTGTAACCCAGTAAAGCCGAATCTGCAACATGACTCAGTCTGGCTAGTCCTGAGGGTGCGAAAGAGAGTATTTTGTGTAGCAAAAAACACATGTAGGAGTTTTGCAGTTCAAGTCCTTTACCTCTATTTTTCTCTTTCGTGGTTAACATTCCAGAAAACAAAAAATTGTATTTGCTTTTCTTCTCATCATGAAAAGTAGAGGCTGAATTGTAAGTTATCTCAATACATGTTTGGGCTTTTTATTTATGAGAAATTTAGAGGACTTATATAAGGAATCACCCAAGGGTTTATAGGAAAAAGTAAAAGCTGGCTACAAAAGGATCAAGATAAGCTGGCTGGCTTTGTGGTGCTTTGATGGACGCTCAGAAGAGTATCTTTGCACAGGACAAATCACACTGAGGTTTACAATACAAATTATTTCAGACAGATATTGCTACTTACAACATTCACTCTGCTGCCTGCAGTAGCCTCTCCTCTTTGCCAAGCAGGGCACAGGAACCTGCACAATAGCTTGCAATTCCTAGCATGCTTTCCAGAAGGAGTCTGTCAAGAGGGTTCCCTTCTTATGGAGGTCTGTAGTACTCAGAACTTCACATTTATTTATTTTTTTCTTCCACCAAGTGGAAATGTGAGACTACTTCTCTGATCCAATTTAGGGAGCAAGCAGAGAGATGGGAAAAAGACAAAGAATTTCCTCCTGCATCTAACCAGAAACCACCTGTACATAAAGTGTTTTAGCCAAGAGTTTGAAGTATACACAAACTGTTCTGTTCGGAGTGAGACTAAAATGTATAATCCAGCCCTAAATCTATGCCCCAGCGTATAACAGAGGTAATAGACTCAAGCGACAAGGGCTACTAGCATGTTACAGTTTAGCCAGGGTGTCAGAAATGGCTCCTGCTGCAAAATGGGCAAGTCTGAATCTCCCAAACATCCCAAATTCATGCTCCAGATAAGAATGATTGCATGATTGTAGTTTCACAGCTGACCACCAGTACATAAAGAAGCATTCCATAAACAACAAAATCCATAACCAGTCAGTTATATTTTTTTATTCATGTTAGAATTTCTATCAGTGTTTGAACATTAATATTTAGAGAGTTTGTACAATTTCCATTCAAAGTGTAAAATCAGAACCACACTAGATCACAAATGGTACCCAAAACACAGTTCAGAATTGCATGAATATTCACACTCTCTTTCTCTTAACACTGTTAAACACTTTCTTTTCTCCAGGGGGTTTACAAGGAAAAGTGTGCACTGTAATCGTATCTCAGCAGTGTTCCAAAACATAATGGTATCATCATTACATATAAACTCTTTAAAAATATACTTCTGTCAAAAGACTTGATGACTAGTATGTACACTACAAAAATAAATTTTCATATAAATAAATTATATGGCATAATTTTATCTTTGTAACTGAAATGACACAAACCCACTCCTACCAAAACAGGCAGGAAATGAGACCCAGTTTGAATATTTTTTCCTTTTAACTCCTTTCACTAAAAGCTACAACAAGTCCTTAATGTAAATGTTATATAATCTTTCCTATTTAACATTAGTAAGCACTCTATACAAATAAAAATCCATTAAACAGTAAAAACATAACTGTAATAGTGTTTCCAATAGAAATAAAATCCCTGCATCTTGTTTGTTATAAACTGGCATGACAAATACTGTAAGAAAAACATTCTTATTATACAAAAATATAAATATCACCCATGATTAAAAAAGTTAAAAAACAAAACCAAAACAAAATAAATGTTGCCAGCCACTGAGTTTTCTTGCCAATGTGACTATCGAAGAAGAAGGTCTACATTGTGCACGAAGCAGCAGACAAGCTCACCCACACACAAACATGCAGGAGACTTGGGCAGGGGCAGGTGAGAGATCCCACAGCTTGCCCTGAGCCCCTTCCCTCCCAAAAAAGAGAAGGAAGCAAGGCAGCCTGTGGCATGGAGGTGGCAGCAGTGTCAGTGGGAGCCCTGCCAACCTCTGACACAGGAGCGCACACACTTGGTGGCTGAAGGCAGCTTCCTGTTAATATCATACAGTTTTGTTGCAGAGTTTGTATGATCGAAGGTTACTATGCTGCTAGTGCTAAGTTGGAGCCCCTTGTCTTTTTGTCATCAAGAGTTTTCACGTTAGACAGTGAACTGGACCAGTAGGCAGTTGTGACATAAACCCTTGGTGTGCACTGAAACAGTAGCTTATGTATTACGGGAATGACACCAGGCTCTCACCACCTGCTCTTCGAGTGTTCACATTGGAGATCTGTAAACAAGTGCCTCATATCAAAGTGTTTTCAAGTGAGAAAAAAAAGGCATGGAAATTTGTGCATTCTAATTATCCCCATTCATTATGCTGGCAAGACAGACTAGACTCCCTGAAGCCACTGGAGAAAAACACTTTCCCATCAAAGAATTGGCCACTGCTGTTCAGATGAAGAAAAGCCCCACCACTGCTGTGTTTAGAAACTGAATATTGGTTGTGTTTGGCTCTGTATACACAACTGAACATCCACTTGCTCTAAAAAACAGCTTGGAGAAGGGCAGGAAAAAATATGAAAAAATAGGACAGAGATAATGAAAACTTGTGTTGCATTATTTTACATTAAGGTTCTCTGTTCTCAGGGTTTGTTTCCAACTGAAACACAGATTGTAGTGTTTTTCAAGACCCTTCACCTTCAGCAATCCCCTTTTAGTTTAAAAATATAGTACAAAAAGCTAAATTAGTTTCGCGAAGAGATCCCAGTTTAGCTGTGTTAATTAAAAGTGCCAATGCAACATGGGAAAACACAAACAACAGAGAAATGAACAACCCAGGCGTTATGTGTCATTACCATCCTGGGCCCACCAGAAAGCCATTTATATTGAAAAAGTGAATACACTTTTCTTTTAATCCTTCCATTTGATTTTTATCACTTAGTATTAACTCCTTCCTGCCATGAAAATAAGGTGACCAAAGATACTGCTTTCGATGCTGTAACAACATAGCTGAGTTGTGGCTTGCCATCAAACAACTCATTATCCAGCCTCTAATGCCACTCATGGTTAACAGTATCTAAGTAAGGCAGATCCTGGTTTTATTTCTATAACCACCAGCACCTCTCAATATCCAGCACCTTTGGAAGTAAAAAAATTATGGTTATAGTGTTGCACTTACCTGGCACCTTTTGCAAGAACCAAAAAAAAGCAACCAGAAAACAAAAAAATAAACAAACAAACGAAAACCATCAAAGAACTATACAAACAGTAATTAAGCCCCACAACATTCCTGGGAGGTAGGTAAGTGTAATTATAACCATTTTACAGAATGAGAAACTGAGGCATGGGAAGTGACTTGACCAAAGTCATGTGAACCAAGTCATTAGAGCCTCGGAAACTGAAACATAACCCCAAACCTTAACTCCCTGTCTTCTCTTTTAGCTCAGTTGGGCCTTTGATGATGGCAGTCTATGGTGTATATGTTGGTAAACACCAACACAATTTTCACTAGAGCCTACTTACAGGGAAAGCCGGACTCACATCAGCATCAGTGGGTTTGTAAGCCCACCAAGTGTTAAAATACAGTAAATGAGAAACTACAGTACATCAGGAACATATACACAAAAGCATGCATATTTCCAGATGCACACATGGATACATACAGCAAAACAAAACCTGCACATACCTAAACCTATTTAAGCCTCCCAGATTAACTTGCTTTTCTTCATATCTGCTTATCTTAAAAATTATCACGCATAGCGTGTTAGAAAGTTAACAGTAATTCCATACTACCACAGGGTTGTGATAAGCAAATTTAAAATATTTTAAACAGGCATGTACCTTTAAAAAAATCCTATTACATAAGCAATATTTGCATAGAATTATACAAGTAAATTATAAAATATTTAAGCAGCAGCAACTTACGCTGAAATTTAGAACTAGATTAAGCTTAGTTGTGGCACAGACATCAATGTACAAAAAGTACAAAGCGCACACAATATTGTCCCCATTCTATTGCCCAGAGGCAAAGTACTCCAGATTATACTACTTTACATTGTTCTTTTGTATATTACATAAGTGTACATCTTTTAAATACTTAAAAGAAATATATAACAAAATAATACAATAGGTTACAGTAACAGTGAATTGTTGTCCTGATGCAGCATGTCCTTCTCTACAACTTCAAGCAGTTTTTCTCTTCAAGCAGTTCTAGAAATACAGTTTTCCATCTTTGGCCTCTTCTTTGCTTCAGTTATTACCCTGTACAAATAAAGAGAGAAGATAAAACAAACATTCATTAGAGTTCAAGAAAAACAAACACATCAAGCTAACCCAACTCATTCCATGACTCTTGTAGTTACAGGTAGCAGTCAAGAAACATTGGCTCCACTTGCATCTCAGTCATTAATTTCCTGGTAAAGAAATACTGATGCCAATTAAAAAAATGCTGACACTTTAATTTTTAAGTTCCCAGTTTTATCACCTGTAACAAATTCAGTCAAAATGAATGAACATTTGAAGCAGAAATACCCTACATTGAATGCTGCACACATTTTAGAACCTCATCACACACTTCAGCTTGAAAAAGCTGAGGGCAAGTATTTCCTTATTCTGTAGATACTATTTTTAGATCACAGAGCTACAGACATTCATGTCTATTAGCACTTTGGAATGTTTGGAGAGATGTTTTATAAATCAGAAGGTGATTTTATGATGAGTTATCATAAAAATTTCCATCAAAACTCTTTGGGTGTGGGTGTGCGCTCGCATGCATACATGTGAAAATAGATCTACAACCAAAATAAAATTAGTTCCTCTGCTCAGACTATGTCTGTCACTGAAAACCTCGGACAAGCAAAGAGAAAATGCAGGGATCTACAGCTAAGTAACTGTTCTAACAGTTTCTTTTTCCCCCACAAGAGAAAAACAGTGTAAAAATAGTGAGAAATAGTTTTTCAAGCAAAAGTCCCAAAAAGGTTTCAGGGTAAAAACTCAGTGCTCTTCTCAACTTCAAAGTACTTCCTATAAAAGTAATGGAAAACTAAAAAAAACCTGCTTCTCCTGCCAGCCTAAAGGCAGACAATGATTTGGGTATCAAATCTGGCAACTTGTATCTATTTTTCCATTAGAATACATTAAATGCCCCGCTAGGTCAGCTTTAACCCATGTATATTTGCAATATCCACTGCAGCTGCCCCAGCGAGGCAGAGGTTGGCCCATAGACACCTACAGTATGCAAGTTCACTGGATGGGGCTCTGCAGACCCCCAAAGAGCAGCAGACACGCTGCTGTACAGCACTGCAGTAGGCATGGTAGGACTTCCCACTTCTCACTCAGCTCATCTTCCAGAGGGATTCAGTCCTCATCATGGACTTCAGGTTCTTTCACAGACTATATTATTGAAGACAGGACAACTCTTGAAGTAGTTAGCACATTCTCCTATGCAATGTCATTCTGCATAGTATCTTAGAGCATGCCTGATTCAGGGTTCAGAAGACAGGACCTATCAATGGTAAATGCAGTCACAGAGCTCTGAAGATGTTGCACAACATCTCTGCTTCACTTTCCTCACCTGATAAACTTGGACTATACGATGTACTTACCCACTTTGCAAGGCTCTAGGAAGTAGTTCATGTCTAAACCCATTGTAACTTCTCAGTGTTGGAGAGTACTATCTTAGCCAACCTCATGTCTAGGGCAAAATGTACTATATTCATGGTCAGCAGATTTAAGATGATCAGTGACCTGTTAAGTAGTGCTACCTAAAGACAGCTACCTCAGAGACACTTACTTTTCCTCGTTCTTTTGACCATACTATTGCCTGACACAGGCAAAGTTTGCGTTTACATATGATAGACCTACCTTACTGTGAGCTGTTGCCAGGTATCCTTTCCTCACATTCAACATCTTGTAGTTCTATAACTTCTACTTTAGAATTTCTTCTTTCACACCGCACATTAAAAGGCACGTGGGGGTCCTCAAATGGCCCATGGTCAGCTTCATGGTGTCCCTCATAGGACGGGAAGCTCCCTCCTCGAGAGCTGTGGCCGTGCACGGTGGGGTGGACAGCAACAGTCACTGAAGCCGAGGCAGTCACAGTAGTGATAGGCTGGCAGTAGGCTGGTCCTGCAGCGCCCGTGGCCCCGAACGCCGGGGTTCTCAGGTTGTGAGAACGAGCCTTGTGGCCCAAGCGATCCCTATTGCTTGGTCCTGAATGCCCTTCAGTAGAAATTTCAAAAGCATCCCTGCGTGGGCGGTAAGGAGGGGGTCGCAGCCCTTCCCTTGCTTCCCATTTGGGTTCTCTGCCCTGACGCCATGCCTGCTGTGTGCTGGACTCTGGATGCAACTGCGATCTGGGACTTGACTCATGCCTTGCTTCTGGCTGAACCACCTGAAAGAGAGATTGACATTTATGACAAACCAAAGCAAACCAATCCTATACTTGCTTATATTTTATACTGAGAATAAATATAATAATGCTCTAACTCTACAAAGGTAATGCTGCAGAGTCTGCTAATTGATTTTTCCATGTTTTTTGCCTGAAGTTATTAAAACAAGGAAAGAGTATCTTCAGAAAAACACAGGATGACAGCTGAAAACATTATGGTAAGCTTCCTACGTGCTGGTCCGTCTTTTCAAAGGGATGGATGACAAGCACTTGATCTTAACTCGCTCAACAAGCAGAATTGCTGGCATTTGGAAAAGGGTCTCTTCCATGCAGGGAACATACATAGGATGTTAGTAGGGTAGTTTGTACAGACTGTTGGAATCTGTTTTCTGATTTCCATAAAAAGCGTGAAGCGCGGCAGCCACATCAGTCAATAAACCGTGACCAACTTCAAATGTGGCTATGCTTGTACCTATTTCTAGGCCTCTGCTGAACAAAACCAGATCCACATTGCAGCTCAGCATGCAACATCAGCAGGGGTAGGAGACAGAGGTTTTTAACTTTCCTTTGAAATCGCAATTATGCCAACCCAATAGCAAGATGCAACAAGGCCCAAGATTTGGTACAAAGCTTAACTGCTTTCTTCTGGCTCTATTAATCTTCCTCCCCAAAATGTGCTGTCACAGATAGTGATCCACAAGGAGCTGTGTGAAAGAGGTCAGGATCTTGTAATCTCTCCCTGCTCTCTCTCCGAAAACAGTCATCAAATAGACTGAGAGCTCTCTCTTGTGGCTGGTACCAAGACAATGTAACAGCAATTATAGATGCCAAAGACCTCTGCTTTCGTACCACCACTTTACCCTCAACTTTAACGTACAGGAGAGGACGAGGAAAGCCTTTGCTACTTGCTTACAAGTTTTGGCACAGAGTCACAAACTACAATCAGTCAGAAGTATAAAAGGTTTTCCAGGAAAATAAATATATTTAAATATATAAAAAAACTCAGAACAACAATACTCTTCTCGTCTTCCTCCCAGTCCATATGAAAGTTACTTACAGTGGATCTTGCAAAGAGAGGATTCTCAGTGGCTTCCACTATTACTTGATGGGGTGGTGCCCCAGGGCTGCGAGTGGCCTCATATTGATGGAGCTCTTCACTGATGCCGGACACTGTGGTTTGAGAGCTGTACTCTGAGTCAGAGGAATCCGAAGCATGATTTGTGTGCCCAGGTGGCAGTGCAAACCTCACAATACTGGGGGGTGGCTCAGGAGATGGTGTGGGCAATCTGTTATGTCCATTGGCTGGAGAAACCTGGTAACAGCAACACCTTCAGTAATATTCAGCTTGCATTACCCGTTTCATCATTAGTGCTTGACACAAATGTTCTTCTGTCAAATACACTCTCCCAGGCCACAACAACCTTAGCACCAGCTTTCTGGTGAATGTTTATACTGAACCGAAAAAAATCAGTAAAAGAAAAAAAGGTATGATCTCCATCTGTGGACATTCATGTAAACAGGATTCCACAGTTTCTTCTATCATTGTCTCAGGAAGTGCAGCTACGTGTGTGCATGCATGCATGCACTTGAACTTAATATATAAGAAAATAAAAATAATATATGGGCTACCCATATTAAGCAAGCATTAAGAGTGATTTCGTAAAATGACCTCAAATGTGTAGGTATAGCATGATTCACCATCTACTTGTAAAGAGAGATAGCTACACATATTAGCAATATATATGGTAATAACACATACAGATACATTGTTTGAGTAAGGGATAGGTCGTATATACTGTTAGGCATTAACAGATTACGTATTGTTTTATTAATATTAAAAGAACTCAAACACTTCTGAAATACACCTGTGAAATACAGAAATGTGAAACATAGCACATGGATTCTACTAAGATGTGATAAAGATATCCCTGTGTAACACAGTAATTGTATTAATGACAGAGTAGGTAATGATCAACAACAAAATATAAATTTGGTATTTCTGAATCTTGGTATCTGGTCTTGGGCTTTGTACTGTAAAGTTATCAACATCTAAGTGAATCCACTCCTCAAAAATGCTATTTGAGGCAGGAGAATACAGCAGGAAGTGGTGACTGGACAGCAGGGGCCTTCTGGCACACCAATCATAGTTATTAAGGTGTGGTCTGTGGACCACCACTGTGTATGCTGGTCCACACAGGCCTCCCTGGTGGTCTGCTCAGTTAAATATTTTGAAGAATGCAACAGAGGCAATAAGGTAGGAAATAAGAAAGTATACTTATAAAACAAACTGTCTTTTGCAAAAGATTGGGGGAAATCCTTATTTTACAAACTTGTTTGTATATCATATGCTTTTAAAAGAGCTAATAATACTACATTGGGTTTGCTGATTGCAGCCCCTAAAAGAAGAGTAATTAAAAAAAGCTTGAAAAATAGAATAACATCCATCAACATAACAAACAGCGCTTTTAATTAAAAAAAACAAAGAACAACAAACAAACAAAAAAAACCCCTAGAGCAAGACACTCAATCCAAGAGAATTTTAAAAATAGTTTCTAAAAAATGGGGATGATTGAGTGGGACAGGGGTGCAGACACAGTACTACTTCTGTTCACCATTAATTTTACTGACCTCAGGGTATGGTCCAAAGAATGAAAGAAGAACAGGAAGCAGCACCAATCCATTGAGAACTCCCAGAATGGTTAAGATTGCCAAAACAGCAAAGAAATACCTAAAGTACAGTTTAAGATGTTTGAGAAAGAATAGCCATAAATGCTGTTAGAAATAAGGGATTACAAATTATTCCTACATATGTTAAAATAATACATATACTAAATTAACTAACAAATTACAAACATTGCAGTAAATAATCATATCACTTCCACACACAGATATAGGGGGTTTTACCTTTTGAATTAGAGAGGCTACATTCCACAAAGTGTTAGTTGAGAAAGGAAAGAAAAAAAATTCATTTGTTAATTTTCCAGAATCTGGAAGCATGTAATGCTATTTATGAATGTGTAACACAAACACAAAAATATGGAATGTGCAGGGAATAGCTGAATGGACTGAAAGCACAAGTACAATGAAAAGGGGCCCCCATTAGTGAAAACCCAGCAGAAGCAAACAAATGAAGTGAAGGGTGTAGAATTTAAACAATTTAGTCTAGAAGGAAAAGAAGCCCTCTTCTCCCAGCAGTTAATCCACTGTGAAATGCTTCTGCAACTTACAGAAGAATGTCTAATTAAATCTACAGTATATCAGGTGAGGGTTTTCCTTGCCGTTCATTAATCACAACTTTACGCCTAGAATCCTGTGAGTTCCAGTTTTACCAAATAGCTTGAATTGCAACCCTTTTACAACACAGGAACCCGCTTTCTGCAAAGAAAATGCCCATTCTATAGTAAGCTTCAGCATTGTACTGAGTAAGAGTGCTCCACAATGGCAGAGCTGCATTGCAGGCTAATCTTTTGTTGAACAATTTAGCATCTCTGAATACTCTTGTTTTGCGTCATCCAATTCAAACATAAAGGCTGAAATACTATGGAAGAAGAGAAAAGTGCACAAGTAGTTGTCCTTTCCCACCACTGAGGGCTAAGGTCTGGGATCCTTCATGAATACCAAGGTAAACCTGTCAGTAAAAGGAAAGCCTTGCTAGTTCATATTCGGCACAGCTGGGGCTCAGACTAAACTTAAGGATGCATTGTAACTAATGATTTCAAAGACTCAGTCTTGGTAAATTCCTGGAGGAGAAGGCAAAGGAGAAGAACAGAGGGCAAGTTTGCTACTAATGGGTCTGCTGATTACATTGTCTAGCTGGCAACAAACTTTACTGCCTCCCTGTCTTCACATCTGATCAAATGTATCAGACTCCTGTAAAACTATAAATATCCTGCTATTGTAAACATTTGGGAATTTCTGATCTGCATTAGTAAAAATCAGCAAGCCAATCTCCTCTACTAATATAAACCACCAGAACTTTATACTGGGATAAAGATCAGCAACAGACATTAAAAACATTTGCATCTCATCCATCTAGTGTTAGAATAAACAGGAGGATTATAGCTTTCACCATTTGGTGTATACAATGTCTGTTAATTTACTTAATCTTCCACATTGCTGGACTAATCTATCGTTTTCCGGAAGTTTGGGATCTTTTTTGCCCACTATAACAATACTCAGGCTCCCCATAGTTTATTTTATTTTATTTTTTAAGCAAGGCAAACTGAAGTCAGATTGTGCTACAAAATGAGAAACTGATGGCCAAAAAAAGTAAAATAGCATTAGTTGAAAAGTTGAAAGGCTCATTTTATAAACTGAGAGAACATCCAATCCAAATTTGGTGTGAAGGGTTGCTAAAATCTTCCATTTGCTATGACACAAAAACATGCTTGCCAGAATCTTGTCTATTAAGTAGGAAAGTAACACACCAAATATACCCCTGTAAATGAAGTTAAATCTATCAGTAACCTACATGTCAAAAAGTTCCAACCTTCACAAGATCAGGTCCTAAAAGAATAATTCTATTTCTTCAATACCAACACAATAAAAAATACTAACTTGGAAAAAATGTATTTCAGGACATGCACTATCTGTACAGTAATAATTCTCATGTAGGTTTTATGAGATCTAACTGCAAACTGCCTGCTTTCTTCAAATCTCATTCATACATAAACAAAAAGCTTGATGAGATTTAGCAGTCATTCTCTCAGTTTCTGTCCCCGATATTTTGTTGTTCTTGTTGTCAAATGGATGTCAGTTAAGTCTAGTAATCTATCTAGCTTATATCTACCTAAGTAGCTAAGCCATCTTTCAGAGCATTTTTATTTGGCCCAGTCGTACCTCAGCTCCATTTTAGTGTGCTGTAGTTTACCACAAAGAGCTTGTGTTACTGCTAAGATTAGCCATTTTGCAGAGCTCTACAGGTTGTTTGGAATGGAATAGGATCTGTTTCATTGACTTCTCAAATTCCCCTCAGAGAAAAACTTGCTTTCCTCTCTACTTTACAAATTCACATTCTTCATTAAATTCACAAGAAACAGTCTACTTATAGTTCTAAACAGAAGGGCCTCCAGACTTTGCTGTAAAAAATTTTAGTATGAAGTTCACAATGATAGAAGGGAAAGGCCTTGAGAGAGTCACTTGCAGCACAGCTGAATATTTGTAGGTTCACATGTCCTTTGCATCCAAATTCTTATACATACAAGAAGCCTGGAGAACCCCAGTGTTAAAGGTCAGACCCAGCTAATATTGGACAACATTAAATGCTTTGAACTAACTCAATCCAGAATTAGCAAACATTCTCAAGAGGGACATTTTTGCATTCTTTCATCCCAAGTGTCAGATTTTCCTAGAACAGATTTTAATGCCAGCAATGGAAACACTACTATGTCTAGCATGTAACAAAGAGTTAATAAAACAGAGGGAAAGCAGGACCATGACATAAGCATGCTTGACACACCATGCGGGGTAATAAAATGACACATACATCAAAGTGACTAAAAATTAAAAGCATACTTGTTTTTATTTCAAAAGAAAGTCAACACACAAATGCCTTACCTGACAATAAAATCAAACTCTGATCCTGCAAGCATTAACACCCCAAGCAGAGTGGACACAGCCCCATCCAGCACGGGTGCAAACATGTGTTCCAATGCTAGGACAGCCCTACAGTTCCTGTCTCCTATGGCAGTTAAAAAAGCCTGTAAAACAAAAAGTCCGTTTCTTAGATACATAAAACTTTCCCAAAAGCCTCTCTCACAGTATGCACAGTTTTCCATCAGTTCATTATCCCAAACTACAGCTTATCAAAATTATCTCTGTAGCTAAAGAAAAGCCTGGTCCTGCACTCATACCACATAACTGCTGCTGGAGTCACACAACCAGAGTAAGCACTGATGACAGTCAGACCACAGTAATAATTTTGGAAGCAATGCCTGCTTGCATGAGCAGCCTTTTGTCTCCAGCTTTGCTTACTTCCACCTGCAAAGAATTCATGTCAAAGTGAAAGCACTTCAGGTGTCAAAAGTGCAGGGCTACTCCTCTCATTCTCATGGAGCCAACAGCTTCCATAACTTTTTTTCACACTTCTTTTAACACTTCTATTTCACTCAAAATTAAGCTTTTTTGCAACTTCTACTACTTCAAGTCTAGCAGGTCTACACACACAAAATTTTCTTAGGAATAGTGCTGCACATGGTAGTGTCTGAGCAAGACTATGACCAGTGAAGTGTCTTTATGCCTCCAGCTTCTTAGTGAGCAAGCCATATAAAGAACACCGAAAATCTGGTTTTTGTTATGAATTTGTCTACTCTGTGTATGATGCAATGGCTTAACAAAACAAGAACCTGGCTGATCTTCTTTCTGTGATTTTTAAGGGCTCTCTTTGGCAAGTTCTCTACTGTCTATTAAGATATGAGCTGAAGCAGTTAAGATCAACTTAATTCAATGACGACAACAGAAAGGTACACAAAACTGTGACCATATTGCTTCTGAGAATCATGTCACTGACAGGAGACTAAGTAAGGATTTGTGATCTGAATATTGCTACCATTTTATTTTAAAATGTTTCTTGATTTTACATACCAAAGCAACATGAACAGTAAATTCCACGCCAATGCCAACCGAAGCAATCAGGATAACCACAGGCACTGCACTCAGCTTTATTCCAATCAGACCCATCATGCCAAACAGCTCCACAGTCATCAGAGCCAGCACCACCACCTAGATGATTTCAAACATCTGTTAGTAACTTCTTATACTCCAGACAAATAAAGAGAAAGACATTTCAAAATATGGTGACTATAAGACATAATCCTCAAAGTCATCCTATATCCCCAAAGATAAGCTGCTTTTACTTGTTTCATTGTGCTCAACGGCAATAAACTGCAGAAGAGCCAGTCTAAATTACACTCCTAAGAACCAGTTAACAGATGAAGCATCAGTTTTTCTTGGTTACAAACTATCAGTGATCTGAAAAACATTTTTTTCCTCCTTATCATGGATACCCCCCAAAACATACATTTTCTCTTTTTCACCTGTCTCAGATAATCCTTCCAGAAAAAGTAACTTTCAACTACCTGGATTTGAACTCTTTTTTGCACAACTGCAAATATAAGTGAGAATGACTTTTCAGTTCATGTAAAGCCCAGAAGAAAATGAATGCCTAAATCGGCTGACAAGTTGCAGGTTACAGAGGGGTGATCTGAACTTTTAAGATATTTGGGGGGATTGACACAGACAAAATGAACAGACAGATCTAAGGGGTAGCTTTTATTTTTCTTTCATTACCTTGTAAAAAACAAATTGAGGAAAAGGGAGGGGAGGAAATCTGGAAAACCAACTTCAAAAGTTGCTAAAGCCAAGCAGGAAAAAAAAGATAGACATACTTATTAAAGCAATGGTGGACTCTGAAAATAAGCACCTTTTCTAAGGGAAAAAAGCATGCACTACAATAAATGACTTTATAAGTTAATGAATCAAGCATAATAACATAAATTGCTTGATTAAGTGCTATGAAAAATATTCTAGACTAAACATTTACCTTTTAACATACCTGTCATATAAATGTACATTACAAAAACTAGTAACCATTTTATGCTTTTCTACTTTTGGCGTTTTATAAACCATACGAGAGTTTATGGAATTTAAACATAGGAACATCATCATTCAATTTAACTTGAACGTTTACTGAGAGGCTTATGGTGCTTTGCAGAAAGCATAGAGGGGTATTCTCTTCAGTTTATAGTTTTATGCTCTTTCTTCTTTGATAGTTCAGTTACACTCTTTCCACAGTATGTACTGTACAACATAACCATTTCAGCTTCTTCCAGAAAGGCTGCATTCAGAAATCAGTGGGAAAATTTATGGGCAAGTTAGTCAGAAGCAACTACTCTGAAAAAGAACTATGTCTTACAAAAGGGGAGAAGAATATAGAATTAGAAATGACTTTAATGAAGTTCTTAATTTTCCTCTGTGTCTTTATTTCTTATGTTAGCATGCATTCGGTCAAGGGCAAAAGTTTATGTACCTTTCTAAGCAACCTTTAAAGTCACAAAAAAGGTGGCCAGAAAATTAAGGTTATTAAGGTTTATACCTTTACCATGAACCCTACCCCCTCAAGTTAAATAAATATATAATGAATGATGCAATATACATACTCCAGCAGAGGCCCAGACATAAACAAAACCTTGCCGACTACAGCAAGAGCTATGCTGAAAGGAATTTGACTTCAACAAAGACCCTTATAATAAACTTACAATGATCCCAGCTGTCCAGGGGTTTAGAAGGAAGAGGGCACACACCAGAAACGTGCAAGACAAAACCACGCTAATGGATAAGAGGAGCCAGTGACGAAGTCCAATGTATTGCTCCCAAAAGAGAAATGGGTACCCATTTGGGTAGCTGGCAATCCCCAGGCTGGTGTAGTTGCTACAGATAGCTCTCACTTTCTCAATAGCCTCCACAAAGTCAGAAGTTTCACGCAATCCATTGAGGTAGAAAGGAAACTGAGCATACTCTATGGGCTCAGCTGCTGGAACTAGGAAAATGATAGCAGTGTTAAAATGTGCATTTGGGAAGAAGATGATACATAGAAAGCGTGGTTAACAAAACACTTCATTCTTCACAGCAAAATACTTAAGGGTGGTGAATTTAAATTGTACTTCTTTGGAATGAGTGGCATTTTTAAAACTCCTCAATAAACTGAAACCGGAAGCACTAACTGAGATTACTATATTTTATCATGCAGTGCAATAGGATGAATACAGTCTACATCAAGTCCCCAAACTATTATACATAATTTAACCAGCATTTTTTGATACATGTATTTAATCCTCATCAGTGTTACAGTGGTTTTCACTGAATACCTGGCCAAAAATCTCTAACTGCAACATAAAGTAGACCATTGCATAATTTAAACATTTTATACAAATTCTCTTCTTTTATGACAATTCAGTTTCTTTGAAATCGAAGAATGAGATTAATTGAGGTCCACTGACATAAAACTAAAGAAAAATTAGGCTCATTCAGGTCATTTTTAAGACTTCCATTAAATATTGTGAAAGCCAGGTTCAGAAACCCATGTTCAGTTACTGACAGAAATCACTAAGGAAAAACCGTAATATAAATGCAACATTTTACTGAGGAAGTACGTAACTTTTTGTCTTTTAATCATTTGACACACCAATACTCTCCATGCTTTTTTTGAGCACAATGCTGGACAAGAAAAAAACCCCTCCTACAACAAGCATTTGGTTACTGTCATTGTGTGTTCCAGACTCTGCAGGGTCATTCAGTTGACTTGCTTAACATGATTTGTCATATTATAAACTCATCTATAACTTTTCATTAAGATAAGACTTGGCTGGCTGCCACAAAGTTCTAGGGTTTAGATACACTGAAGCATGGCTAGTTGGTTCCAACCCTATTTCCAAGTGTACCAGTTGTCCCCTATATGCCCTCTTCCTTTCCCCACTGGTGTCCAGCTAGTAACCCTCACAACAAATTGAAAGTTGAAGCAAAGCAATGTGAACCAATATGGGTGCTCAGGAAAACAGTGAATGGCATGAAGTGGGAATTCTCCCCTAAGTTAGTAGCTTTTGCATGGTATCAGTGCTGGTAGCTTAGCATATGGGTTATATTGAAAAAATTTCTTAGGTATTAAGAATTGAGGACAAACATCATAGAATCTTAGTGACAAAATGTCATTAATTACTTAGGCAGGAGTTTCATGCAATCTCCAAGTTTCTCTCACAGACAGAACTATTAGGTAACACTAAAGCAATGCTTATTATAAAATTTTAGAGCTTTAAACTGTTCTAAAACTCATTTTTCAATATGATAAAACCTGGCTGTGGTGCCACAGTTGTAATGGTACTTTGATCTCCTAAGACTACAGAGTAACACAATGTATTGTCCTGCTTACGCTTCTGAGCCCAACTCAGCATTTGCCAACTGCAGAGCCACTGGTGCTTGAAGGAAGTGGTGGGAACACTTACATCAACTGTAAGACATTAAGATGAAATGCTACTTACTTCTAAGCCGTGTTTCTGGCATATAGTCTGCTTTGTCATGGACCCACTCTGGGCGGTGAGGGCGGATATTGGCTTGCGAGGCAGCATAGGCCACAGGGTCATTGCTAACCCAGGCTGTCAGGTAGATGTAGAAAGCATTGGGGTTAATGATGCCATCTGCATCCACCAGACGCTGTTTAGTCAACTGCAAAATGGAAGAAAAATTAAAGCCTTTCAGAACGAGCTCTGCTCTCGGGGCTCTTGCCATAATGCTTTCAACAAATGGCCTGGAGATGCAACACATATAGGAGGGGAAAAGCAAGAGAACATGAATCTTCACTTGAAGTGACTTATCAGTGAACTATTGTTTGTGACAATGAAAATAAAATCTAAAAAAACCCAGTAACAGTGGCTAATTTATAAATTATTACTCATATAATATTTACAATAACCACTAAATCAGCAGATGGTTCCAGAATAGACTAAACCAATTAAATACAAATTCTAAAAGACTGCAGCCAAGAGTGAAAAATAACCAAGTTGAAGAAACATATTTAAAGACATGGAAAGAAAACCTGGCAAGACTCCTTATAAACGTCTGTGTGCAGTTAACCTCTGTTGTTAACACTGAAGGAAATGCCACCCAGTAAATGGAGGAGAGCTATAAAAATAAAACAACATCTGTATAAATTTTGCTAACACTTGCCTCCTATGACCTATGTATTCAGAAAATGCCCCGCATCATGAAAGCAGATGAGTGCCCTGTGGTATTTGGGTCACTGTGGGCAGATGCATCTGTGGGGTAAACAGCAGTGGTACACTTCAAGGGTTCTGTTAGCCAAATCCTGCACAGCTAGAAATCTGACAGAAGACTCAGTGGGTGAAAAATATTACTAGTGTTTTTGTTTTGTTTATTTAAAATTCTGGCTAAGCTCCAGTTCCAGGTCTCTTTAATGAAATGAAAAACAACAGTGACAGCAGTTTAAAAAAAAAGAACAAAAAAACCCCCAAGTTCGATTCTAAGGATCTGGATTCAATTAATCCACAGGATATGCAACAACTGTATGTCTTCAAGCTGTCTCTGGAACTGCACAGTACAGTGCTCAGCCCCTGTGGGTGCACCACACTTTTCTCCCTTCTAGGCACAGGAAATTTTACCAGCAGCTGCAGTCCAACTGCATTTGTCCACAGCGTACCTGGTACACTCTGCTAGACAAAATCTAACTGAAGGTTTTTCCTTCAACTCACTTGTTTTGCCTAATTTATAGCTGAAGCTTCATTCAGGCCTGACAGCATGTTGCTATACAGCACTGTGTTTCACACAACATAGTAACTTTGAACAATGTACTCTGTAAATCTGTCACCTTTAATGCCAGGAAATAAAAAGAAAGACAATAAGCAGAATGGCCAAGAAGCTCACTAGAAAGACTCTTTCTGCCTGAAAACACAGCAAGTCAAAGATGACTCTCAGAGAGAAGTTATGTTATTGCAGAATTTCTGCTTCTAAGTTTGAAATCTAATGTTAGTGTAAGGAATCACACCTAATGTATTTCCACCTACCAATGGCTATGACAAATGAAGTCATATGGTGTTGTAACCTCAGGCATATTTTATTTAGGCAGCTCTAACAATTGCTATTCTTAGTTCTACAACAGTTGTAGATTTATTTAGTGATAATGGTACAAAAATAGTGCATGTAATGATTTCGGTGTCCTTCCTCTACCATTTATCAATATCTTTTTTAAAATGTTATGTTTTGTATATATCAGTAGGAATAAACCAAATCATTTCAAATGTGCATCTACCTACAGATGCAGAGTAGCATTTTTCACAAGTTCAATGGAAACTGAGCGTGTCTGACACAGGAGCAACACTGAATGCACACCAATGAGTAATAATCAAGGACTGGCATTCCCCATGTTGATTTTGAACACTTTGCAACACAGGCCAGACTGCAGCTAATGAGTAGCTTCAGCAAAGTCAGTGAGGCCATGCAAGTAAGGTGTCACTCCGACCTTCAGCTCCTTGAGCTGGAAAAAGAAACTAGGACAGGCTTTATGCACCTCCCCTCACTCCTGATGACTCGTGTATTGTTATGTAAACCTGGACGGACTCTGACACGGTACCTGGCTGATGTCAATGGGCTTTGCTTGGTTGCCTGTTTGTACCAAGAGTTTGTAAGCCAAAACAGCATCATCAGATCCATTTTTATAGTTGTTGTAAGTGATCTTCCCAGTTTCCCAGTCGCTGTCAAATGCATCCTGAAGTCCTAAAGAGTTAAAGAAGGCAAGGGGAAGATAGAAAAAGCAGGTAAATAGTCATTCTTACAAACAAATTTCAGGAGAAATATTAATTGCTTTTTCATAGCTGGATCAGGACAAAAATTATCCACTTGCTGCTTCCTAAATTTGTGGCTCCTCATTCACTGTCAGTATGTGGGAAGACAAAAGTACCAGTTGCATGTCCATTATTTTATGTGAAGAAAAGCAGGGAAAGCAAGAAAATGGAAGGGAGAAGCCCTAGAAGTCTTCCCATATTGTGCAGATCAGCAAAGCTGATCAAGCAAGCTGCTGATGCATTGTGCACTGGGGTAAACAGCTTCCCCTCAAGGCAAATTGGAGATGTTCTCTGAGCACTTTGCTTGGAGGAGTGTACGGGAAAGAGTTAATCTTACCTAGAATAAAAATTGGTTTTTCTCATGAATCACAATTTCAGAATCATCGGACTCAAAACATCATATGCATATTTGCATTTATCACCTCTTTCATACACACTACTCAAAACAAAATTGAAGTCTTTCCCAGACCTGGATGGTGCCAGAATAGAAAAGGGCTGAGCTCAGCCCTCATCCAGCTTCACCACCAGAGAAGGCTTTTAGTCTGCAACCTAGAAGGGAAACACTCTCATTACTCCCGCATCTGCCTCACCAAAACACTGGCTGAGTGCATCGAGCCAAAGAGAAGGACATACACTGCTCTCTTTAACTGTTTTGGGCTACTGCAGAGCACTGAGGCAATAGCTTCTACACTATAATCAGAAATTCCAATACAAGGGGGAAAAAACCCCACACTCCAATTTTTAACTTCAAACAGCAACTCAGCTGCTTCTCAAGCACAGCGTGAGCGAACACGATTTTGTCAATTTGTTCCATCTGTTCAACTTGTGCAGCTAATACAAGTCATGGGATCTGCTGCCAGCACATGTAAAGATCACAGCCAACACCTATTCACTCTCAACTGTTATTTTCCTCCTTGCCACCCTTCAATACCTCACAGCTGAAATTTGGATCAGATTTAGTACAGGAAGCCACAGCCCTGTACAAGGAGGCTCTGTGCAAGCAGATGACAAACCGCATGTCCAGGGAAGGGAAGAAAAATGCTGGGGGAGTGGCAGTGGAGGAAATCCCCGACCCACCTCACAGTTGGGCTGAGGAGCCATAACGAAAACCATCACTGCAGATTGGATAGGTTAACTAGGCTATACTGAGATAAGAGAAAATGCACCCAGTTCACACTGCCTCTTGGACAAAGTACCTGCTCTCCGCATTTATAAATTCATCCCCTTCTCCCTTAAAAAAACTGCCTCCCATGTAGCCTTGCTAAATCTTCTCAAATCACATGAAGCCAGCAGTCTGAGAACCAAACAATGAAAGAAGCCTGACAGATCTCTGCATGCAGCCCTCCAGCACTAGCCCAAGAGGAAGAGAATTCGCCATCAGGTTTTATAATGGCATCACCAAAGGAATTTAGGGTCCCCTTTAAAAAAAGCATTGTTTGATGGCACTCTTGGAGAGGAGAAACATTGCTTAGGACATGCAAAAATACCAAAATATCTCTGCTGTGCCAAGTCCAGCTCCACGTCAGTCTCTCAGAGAGTGGCCAGATGAGAGTATTTGTGATATTGCAACAATAATATGCAAGACAATTTCAGGAAATTAAGAGGAGGCTGTCAGAAAAGCACATAGAAAACAAGGAGACCACCTAAGAACAGCTTAAGTGCCAGTAAAAATTACTCCCTTCAGCGAGAGGAGCACACAAACTGCTGTGATGGACAGCGTGCTGGGGCAGAACTTTCAAACATCCCACCCTTGTCAGGGGGCTCCACAGACACACAGTAACAAATATATCCATTGACATGTGACAGTATCAGTTGTGGTTGCAAAAGAGTCTGCAGAAAGAATATCAAGAAACCACTATCAGTTGGGCTTCATTTCTAAAGGATTTTAAACTTTGAATAATGAAAATTTCCCATTACACTTTGAAACCAGTAGTAGAGTTGCCGCTTCCAAAGCAAACATGTTTAAACCAATTATTTTCAAGACATCAAATCTTTTACAAATGAGATTAACTAAAGACTTCTGGGCAGAAAGGCAAAAGTATCTTGTTGACCTCTTTCTGCAGAGAAGTTATAAAAATGTAGGGAATTTTAAAAAATCTTATATATGGGATTTTCTCACATCAGCAGTCACTTTTGCTTAATGCTTCAGAAGTGACAACATCCAGAATTATGTGGGATGCGGAAACGGGGATGAGGAAGGAATTCCTACTGACTCATGTGAACAGCTGCCACCATGAAACACCAGATAAGATTTCCCTTTGCAAAAACATAGATTAGAAGCCACCAGAGAATTCAAGCTACCTCATTTACAAACACTCAGTTACAAAAATAATGTTAACATTTACAGTTTAAATGAATGATTAGTATTAACTTTTCTTCTGTTGCATTTTCAGTAGCAGAAAGTATGCTAACATAATTGGGTACTAGAAATCAAAAACACAAGGGGACCTCTGAAAAAGAGAAGTCCATTAGACAGAAAGCATTTCACTGCTATTTAATGAGGGAAAATATATGGCTAAGACCAAGGACACCTTCTTGACAGAAAATGCTTTTGTTCACATGTTGCTTTCCTCCTTCTGCTGGACAAATGTGTGCATGTCACAAGGCCATCTTGAGCCATGAATGTCTAGCACCAAATTCACAGTCAAGCTGGCAGGAATTACCCATGCAGTTCAAAGCTAGTTTGATTACCCTGTCCCTCCAGCATGCAAAACATACCAGTAGAAGTGTTCTACCTCACAGAAGATCCTCTCTAAATTAAGCCTAAACCTGCACCTTGTTTGTAAATTCTATTTTCAACTTCCCTTCTCTTGACTCCCACATACCAGCCATAATAACAACCAGGTATTATTCAGCCTGTTAGTGGCTGTACCTTGAGACAAATTCCCAGCTATGACAACTGTAACAGCTTCCAGTGTAACTGTTTCTCCCTGCTCTTACATCAATGCACTGTACCCACTGAAAACAAAACTCCTTTCTATTGATACAACTCAATATCCTCCTTTACAGCTTTGTGAATGCAGTATTACACTCTGTGAAGACAGCCCTGTGACTTCACGAAGCAGCAGGGTTGTATTAATTGTGTCTCTATCAGGGAAAGTGGGTAGAAGGAATACGGATATAGACCTAAATTCTATTTTAAAATCATAATGATTAATTCTAAAGCTGGGGGTGATCAACGGGTCAAACAATGCATCTTCCATCACAGGGCTGGCATGCCCACTTGGATCACAGCAAGTCACTGCTTCCTGGATTCTCCCTGACCATTTCACTACAACATTTTATCTCCATGCAGCCTACCAGTACAGTCAGGGTACCAGGAATATACACAGCTCCTCTAGTGGCAGAAAAGAAGAGGACAAATAAGGACGGGCAGGCTAATGTGGACTGGAATGGGGAAAGTAACTATGTGCTGAACTAAGCACAGAAAAGGAATACCCCTAAGAGAAGAGCAAGTCTGGAAAGGTCACATATGAGCATGGACATACAGTGCAGAAGAGGAGACATGCAGGCCCTTGGCACCAGGCCAAGGCCACACAGTCCTTAGCACAAGCAGGTGATTATGAAGAGGACAGGGAGACACCCAAAGTGGAAGTGGTTTGGGAAAGGATGTGGTGCACCTGAGAGAGGGAGCACTAGGAATGCAAGCCCTCCTGGGAGGAACACGAAGTGGGTCAGCCTCCAGCATTTCACTTGGAGCACATCCAAGAACACCTCTTCCTGACTTTATCACTGGCAGGTTGTGATGAGGCTGAGTACTAATAAAGCTTCCTGAACATGATCTCAGACTTCCATCTCCCTCCCTGGGGAAGGGGAGAAAGTGAAAGAGGGGACACAAGATACATTTTTTCCTACTGTTTAGGAACAGCAACTAAAAATACCCACAAAAGAAACCAAATAAACAGCAGAGATTTAAGAAAATCTAAAATGTAGAAAGATCATTGCTTAGAAATCTAGAAAATACACTAAGGTTCCAATCCAGCAAAACATCTAAAGTATGCTGAATTTTCTTCCTGCTAGTAATGTTTTCCCTTACAGCTCAATATGCCTATGCAGGCAAAATATTTCAAATAAAACTTCCAGTAAGTAGACTGTGATGGATCAATCCAATATATTTAAAAATCATTACAAAACTCCTAAGCTAATATCTGAAATACTGCTTTGCATTATTTATCAATGTATTAAACATAAAGGAAACTTGCTCATTTTGTATAAATCTGTCATTTAGATGCATCTAATTTCCTAATATTGCACAACCTATTTTCAGAAAAAATAAAATACCTCCATTACTGACAGTTATCTACAAGTTTTCTAAGAATCACTGGCTGCACTGGTCACCTGTAGAAAATTTAGTCTTATTAAGTCAGCACAATTTATTTTCCTGTTGGCAAGACCTTCCTAGAGATTTTCCCAATAGAAAGACAGGGGGAGGACAGATGTAACCCTTGGGAGGGTATGTTTGCTGGTAAATTTGCTAAGATGCAACAGCAACTATTAATTTTAAATAAAAAATACAGTTATCTGTCTCAACATATGTAACTGTAGTACTTTTAGTATCTTTAATCAATTGACTTCAATACAATTATCATCCTAGTATCTGAAAGGCCATGCCTTCTCTTGGCTTTCTCCACCTTCAGCACAGAAAAAGCAGCCCCATAGAAAGAGTGAGGATACTTGACTGGAAATTTAGAATTTGTAGCAAGTTTCCAATCCAATAAGCCACACTGAATTGTCTTCATGCCAGCAGTCCCAGATGAAGCCAAAAGGATCACTCAAGAGCTTAAAGTTAAGCCTGTATCAGAATACATCAGTGGACAGGGACTTTTCATTTACTCTTCTGAAAACACTCAGCAAACATTGATTTACCCAAGATATTGAGTCATATTTGGCCATCAATTATAATGTAGAAATTCTCATTACCTGTTTAGAAATGATTGGCATGGATGTAATTACTTAAATCTTCAAAATTGTCTTACTGGAGAATAAACTTACATTCTTTGTGTTTAAGTGACCTGCTGGAAAAACAGCAAGTCCACATGTGATTTTTGGAGCAGCACCTAGGCATTTTCTCTCCTGCTTGCAGTCTTTAACTGTGCGACCATATTTGAAGGAGGCAGCAACACCTACGTGAGCAACAGCTATTTTTGCTGAATTAAGGAAAGTTTGTATAATGCTTTCTTACCTTGTAGCCAGTCTCGAAAGTAGTGCAACCACATTTTGGGAAGCTGCCTGTCCTCTTCCAACAAAACATAGGTGACATTGCTGAAACTTCTGTGAAGTTCATAAAGTAAGTGCTGGACATTTGGATAGTCTGCTTTCTGTGTCACAATATACATGTTGTAGAATGAAAAGTACTTGAACTGTGCAGCAATAAAGTCATATTCCCGTGTTTCCCGTGGTACAATGTCTGTGAGATCTAGTCCATCTCTCACCCGGGTAGTTCCATAAAGGCTGAGCCCAAGTAAACCCAGAAAAAGAAAAATAACCACAATCTGCAACAAAAAACGGAAATGTTTTTCATTTTAGGTTTCTAAAGGAACCAGCAATTCATAATGTCAGACTACAAAACCAGGGTCAAAATTAATATCCATTAGTCTGCTTGCAAGCTTTTCTTTCTTCTATCTTTTCTTTTTCTAAACATATACATACTATAAGACTGAGCTTACTTCTCTCTACTGAAGGGGTGTTGCATCATGGGTGAGGAATTTATATTGTAGAAAAGTTTAAAAGTGGCTTTAATTCCACTATTCACAAGCTTATATTACTGAAAGTCACCAAAACCCTCACTACATTCAAAAATACTACAACACTTGCAAGATAAAACTTCTAAAGTAAGAAATCACCTGTAAAATTATTAAGAACTGTTATTCCACAAGAATTGTATTTATTCCTTATATTTAATAGCACTGCCAGAATAACTGGACAAGGTGGAAGACCATTTTGGAAAAACAGGTAAACAGTTCCCTGATTACCTTAGCTTTTGGTTTTAGGAGGAATGGAGCATAATGCTTTTCTGCAAAAGATGAGAGTGTCCATTTTGTACAGGGTGGCTCAAGACAATGCAAACTGGGGTCTGAGAACTGGGAAAGCAAATCCCTCGTTGAACTTGTGCTTTCTGGGCTCTGGCAGCTAAGGTTATCTTGCGTCACTGTCACTGGCTGCACAGATATTTCTGAGCGAGGCTCTGCTGTGGTGTAGTACACCTGCGTATGGGGATCATATTCTGTGCGTAACTGCACGGTGGACTGCATTGTTATCTGAGTTTCATGTGCAAAACTGTGGCTGCTGTATGGGGGTGGAGGACTGTAGCAAGTATTGTCGCTCTCTGCGTATGCTTGGGGCTCAATCTGAATCACTCTAGTGACACATGGACTGTAAGAGAAGAGAAAAACATCTGATTACATTTAGATAGGTCTTTGCATTAATCAGAGTAGATAGGATAACATGCTTTCATCTGAGATCGCTTCTACTGGTTTATATGAATGAAGTGTAACACTCAGATGTTAATTTTATTCTGCACCTTTAGGAAACATTTCTCAGACATGGTTCATAATGAAGGCCTCTGAGAATATGTGCACATTTCTTATGTTCCAGAAAGAAGGAAACAGCATCTGTCTGAAGACGCTGACATTTACGCACACCACTCTATTAATTACACATGCTAAGCAGGTCAGTACTCAGGTAGCTGTGTACAGTCTGAATGCACAACTATAACAGAAACTTTATCAAGTTTCTGTTACAGGGTATCCTGTAATGGTATTGATACCCATCTTTGTTCTATGAAAAACCCAGCTAAGGGGAAGTAATTTTATAGTTTATTTATTTAGGTTTAAAGGCATAAAAATTAACATATAAATGATTTACTGTAAGGAAGGCTTCCCAGTATCCTGAGTTACGTACAGTTTCCCAAGACTACACAGTACTGGCACTGGTCACTTTGCAGTATCTCCTAACATTCTAAAAATGCTTGAAGATATTCCTAAACTATGGAGCTTTTATCTGCTTTCAAAAGTTTTTCTCCAACAGTCAAAATAAACATACATTTGAATGAAGGGAAAAACTGGGTGGAGGGAGGAAGAAGTGGGGGAAAAGAGGGAAAGAGAGGCAGATATATTTTACCTTTTCCCCTCAGGCAGATAAAAACCAAGGTAGCAAACATAAGTCAGTCACTAGCAATGAAAACATAACAATAACATACTGATGCTGCTTCAGTGAAGAACTTTCATGCCTGACAAGGAATCAAAGTACTGATCAGTGACCATAAAAAGGACATACATCAATCTATTACTCATTCTCACCTTGTAAAACAGCAGAATATATCCAGCCTCCTATCTTCACGACGATAAAGATCCATGCTCAGGATAGCAGGGAAAATCAGCAGAACCATAGCAAAGTTGAATACCACCACAACTGCTGCCTAGAGACAATCATAGGAGAAGTGATGTTGCTAAACTTCATGTAAGGCATCAGCTTTACA
>VWZD01010090.1:40823-77077 GCA_013396695.1 Sakesphorus luctuosus | reverse complement strand
CCAAGACTTTAAAATTTAGTCATTTGCTTTTGATCCTCTCTAGAATTAATTCAATCTGTCAGAAAAACAAATGGCTGCTGTTGCAAGAAAGGTGTTTGTTGGACTTAGTTCATACAACTGTTTTCTTTACTGCCGCTAAACCAAAAAAGACTGAATCACCCATATAACATGAATAATTAGTTGTGCCTAACCAAGATCCTGTATCAAGGATCAGCTAAGATTTATTGAGATTTGGAAAAAACAGCTGAGGTCTGACTAAATAACTCTTACTCCTCCCAGCATGGCTTAAAAACTAACAGAAGTCCTCTGTTTCCGCTCCATAAACTGCAAATACTTCATTCCATATCAGTTCCCTTTGTAGATCCCAACATCCTTGAACCTCTAATGTTACTAAATCTGAAAACTAATACTCAAGCGTGTGGTTCAGATGCAATTAAAGGTAGCTATACCGACATTTGATTTTTTCTAGAAGTATCGAAACAATTCCAATAACACACAGTAAATCTGCCTACTTAAATGGAAATCTCTTTTTCGACTTTCCATTGTGCCACTGTTGATGTACTAACTACCCCACAAGTAAAGCATTTCAAAGCAATCTCTGTTCTGATTGGTACTTAAATAGATTCCTAGAGCTTAACACCACACTTCCTATATAATGCACTCTCTCTCCCTCACACACACACGTCTCCAGAGCTATAAGGATGTAACAGTTCTCTATTTTCACAACTAAATACAGGAAATTCTGTTCTTTTATGAATTCTAGTCTGTTGACCCATCAAAAAACCCCTGTGATTTGCTAAGGAGCTGAAAGGAAAAATTGTGGAGGACTGACTCAGTCCCTGACCTGATGCATCTGCCACTGCTTCCCTCTCAATGCCATTCAGAGATCTGGTGTCGTGGAATGGGAATGTATGAGAACTGCAATGGCCACAATGTGTAAAAGCAACAACAAACTGAGGCAGCAGAGCTTCCACAGTACAGGCAGCACCAAGCTAAAAGCAAGTTTAGGATTTTTGGGACAGGGAGTCTTCTGTCACTCCTTCATAGACCAATGGTCAAAGGGGAAAGGAAAGGGCCTCAAACCTTTTAGTTGAGAAATCAACAAAGGTAAGATTAGCCGAGAAGGGATAAAATGGAGCCTACTCAAGGGTGTAAAATGAAGGCATTCAGTGAAATGAAAGCAGAGAGCAGTAAAAAAATTCCATTAATCAGAAAAAAATACGTTGCTCACTTCCTGAGAAACATACTATGGTTTTCGCATCTTTTCATAAGGCACAGCCTAAAAATATTATTGCTCCTGCAACCGTTAACGGAGACAGAAGAATGGCAGTCTGTGCTGGAGGCAGGGAGGGAGCAGGGAGCCAGGCTGGTAGGTATGTGCTGGGGCCCCGCTGAAGGTATGTGCTGCTATGTGCCGCTGTGTGCCATTCCTGGCAGCCCACCCAGGGAGACCGGGTGTGCTGTATAGCCAGAGGTGATGAGCGGAGGAGGAGGTCTGTCAGGGAAACTTCCACCCTACTGCTCTCTATCTGCAACTCCCTCCTGACAGGGTACAGACTCGTATCCTTGCCCCTCCCCACCCCCTTTCCCCTTAGGCTTTAATTTTGCTTGTTAAATTCTCATGTCAGGGGCAGGGGAAGGTAAATAAAGTGGGTAAAAGACAGGGGACAAGCCACTTCAGCAGAGTAAGATAATCGAATGAGCTTAAAAACATACATTCTTTCTCTCCACAAACCCATCACTGCCACCTGTTAACTCACTTTTACATTTAGGAAAAAAAAAGATCATTCTCATGGTGAGGGAAAAAGTTACTGCTAAGACTGATTGGGAAAAGTTCTACCCTGCTCTTAGGGATTCCATTCCACTCCTCTGCTGTTAGGGACAGGAAGTTTCTGTTGTAAACAAGAAGAGTTAGATGAATTTTTGAACCTTGTCTTTCCTGGACAGAATTTATTGTGACAGCGTCTGACTAATCTGTCTTAGGAAAAAATACAGCCCAGCCCAGAATACACTCTGCCTTGCCTCCTTCATTTATACTTTAAAAAGGGCTATGTTTAAGGCATTCCTACTGCAAGCTTCCAGACTTTTCACAGATTTCTCTGATAACCTCTTCCTCTACCACAATTTCAAGAAATGATACACATCTGAAAACTCAGCACCCAGTCCTTCAAAGCCCAGAGTACTCTTACAGGTGATTCTTCTGACTGAGTATTTGGGTCATACTCAGCAGTCTCAAAGCCCTAAAACTGCTTAATAAGATCAACAAATAAAATAAAATAGTAAACAGTCCTCACCTTTGTAATGTAATTAACTTTGAAAATCTCACTTTTAAAATGACTGAATTCCATTTTTTAAATCTTGGAAAGAGCTAACCCTAGCAAACTCTAAGGCAACATCAGACTTCCACTATTTTGAGTTCCATAAAGTAAATTAACAACTCAGAGGTATGAACTGCTTTAGCTGGAAGAAGGACAAAAGCTGAGATAGGAAAAATGACTGATATGCAAAAAATGAGTTTTTAACTAGAAGCTGGACTTGCAGATGCAAAAAACCATTTATTCTCCCTCAGCAGACAGGATGTTTTACAAATACTGAGCCTCAAAAGTCACAGAAATTTTGAGTTACCTTGCAATGTCTTAAGAAAAGTGAATAAAGAGCAAAAACAATGTCAGGAGCAATTCTTTTTAAGCCCATCAGTTAAAAATTCACTATTGAGATAAGAAGATGGCAGCATCTGTAAAAGGTAAATGCAGTATTTCATTGCTTTTTAAGTGTTGCTAGGAAACTATCAAAGGACTTTCTGTTTAAACAAGTTTGAGGGAAGGGGAGGAAGGAGACTGTAAATAAAGAAATCCATATATGAGTGCGGACAACCCACCAAAACTGCCATGGTTCTCTGATTCTTAGTACTGTGATTACTGTCACCTGATTCTGATTTTATCTGATGAAGCTAGGCAAAGCAAGTAATAGACGTCCCTTTCAAACAACAAAGGATTTCATTTTAGTGGTTGCTAATTTATGTGTGTATTAGTCATATATGTTCTTCTGGCATCAATAAATACTCATGACACATCTCCCACAGTTCTTTTCACCTCTTATATACATATAAAGGGCTACTATGTGCAAGCAAACACACATTACCAAGTGAGAAAAGACTAAGCAATTCAAATACTAATTTCTGGACACCCATTTTGGTTCCTACACATAAATTCTGTATTAATCACTGCTTTAAAAAGGACTTTGATTGTGATGTTTTTACTCTGAATAATATCACCATATTCATACAAAATCTCACTGAGAACTTCTTGCTTATCATTTTGCTATGCATATTTTATTTTTAAACTTTCAGTGACTCAGTCTAAGCATGGCAGTAAGCAAAAAGGAATTACTTTATAAAGAGTATATTTAACTTATACTGGTTACAGTAACAATTACATATTGTGTCCATGTATGTTCCAAAGACAATCTGTCATGTTCTGATGTGAAGAGTGAAAACAGAAAAAAATGAGCAAAATCTGATCAGATGAAAAAGAATTAATTTTAATGTCTCACACTCAACAGCTCAGCAGTGTGATCACAACAAAATGGCCCATCTCTGTTGAACATCTCTTATGAGATTCATTTAGGGTCACAGAACCACTGTAAAGCACAGATACTAAAAAGCCAGATGATCTCCAATACCCTGCTAGCTGCTGAAGGTACACGTCAAATGTTTGAAATTTGGCCATAGATTGCAGAGAGAGAAACAACTTCTTCCGATAGCGGAGGTGCTATAATTCCAAAAGTATTTCACACATCTAGACTGGTCTTCACCATGGGAATCTTATGAGGTTCAAGAAAGCCAAGTGCAAGGTCCTACACCTGTACTTGTACCTGATTGTGCAATATCAATACAGGCTGAGAGATGAGCAGATCAAGAGCAGCCCTGCCAAGAACGTCTTGCGGGTGCTGGTGAATGAGAGGCTGGGCATGAGGCAGCAATGCACTTGCAGCCCAGAAAGCCAGTTGTATCCTGGGCTGAACATGCATGGCCAGCAGGTTGAGGGATGTGATTCTGCCCCTCTGCTCTGCTCTCGAGAGATCCCACTGGGAGTGCTGCATCCAGCTCTGGGATCCTCAGTACAGGAAGGACATTGACCTGATGAAGCAAGTCCAGAGAAGGGCTGCAGAGGTGATTAGAGGGATGAAGCACCTCTCCTGTGAAGAAAGGCTAAGAAAATTTGGATTATTCAGCCTGGAAAAAAGAGGACTATGGGGAGACTTTACAGCAGCCTTTCAGTACCTAAAGGGGGCTTACAAGGCCATGTACTGATAGAACAAAGGGGACTGGCTTTAAACTGAAATAAGTAGGTTTAGTTTAGATATTAGGAAGGTTTTGGTTTTTTTTTTAAATGAGGCTAGTAAAACACTGCAACAGATTGCCCACAGAAGTCTAGTTGAAGTCATCGCTGCTCACTGGGGTGAGGGAGGTGGGGGTTGGACTATATGACCTTTAAAAGGTCCATTCCAACTCAAACTATTCATTCTGTGATTCTATAAAATAAAACAATTCATTATCACATGAACTGCACAAAGAGACATGTAGGTTTTGGCAAATCAGCAGAGCTAAATACTGTTAGACATTGAAGACTAAATATCTTATTTTGGTTGCCGTAGACTCATGCTAAATGTTGCAGAAAACCAAGGAGGCCTTTACTTTCTCTATTATTCACTATCGAATTGCCTACTGAGAAGGAAATGCAAACAAATTATTAATGCTTATTGGTAACCTAACTGCAAACACAAGATGCCATTTTACAGCTTAATGCAGGCATACTTAAACTTCTGAAAACAGCAATAATTGCCACATATATTAAGAACAACAGAAGCTTTTGCTTCCTCTGGGTAGCCAAGGGCTCAATGAGAATGAAAAATGATTGGAGAACCATGCTACAGCAAAAGAAATATAACTACTGAAAAAGTACAGTTTGCTTGCTCTACAGTGCTATAAATTGCTTGTGTCAGAGAAGCTCCCAAAGCTTTCTTCAAAGAATCCTTGCTTTTGGAAAAAAAAAATCTTTCTCCAACATCCTTAATATTTCTTATTCCTGAAGGTATATTATCACACACAAATACAAGAAAACAGAGAAAAGAAGAGCAAGTGATACATGGTTCAGTACATAAAATTCACATTTTCTCTCTAAGCAGTTGGAATACAAAATTCTTGAAGTTTTCTCCACTGTTTTCTTTACACTGAGAGTGAGGCAGTAAAAGCTGCTGCAGCAATAATTAGTACAGCAAATGCGTATTAGCTGCTGTCATTGCACTTCAGTTGTAGTTTTTAAGACCAGCAAATTGGACAAATATGAATGAAAGGATTAAATTACTACTGAGGAATGTTACAGGACACACTACACTACAGCCTGCTCCTCTTGATTTTAGAATGCAAATCTTTCTGGAGACTTTTTCTGCTTAGTTGCATACATCTTGGCTTTTGCGTTCAACCCAGCTGTGATGGGGCAAGGTATTCTTTCACCTGCTAAGAGGATGTGAGAGACTTCATGCATGAGAACAGACTATAGAGCAGAATCAAGGGCAGGCAGTTACTACCCAGATCTATGGTAAACTATAATAACGTACTGGTTCAGTGAACTGCAGAAGCACCAAAACCAAACTTTAATGCTTCCACTTAAAAGTACCATCATCGGACTTCCATGATACACCATGCCTAAGAGCTAAAAAAATAGGATATAAACTTACTTGGAGTGAAAATGCTCGTAAAGCAGGAATAGGGATTAAGGCAGCCATAAAGAAAGCAGTAACGTTGCTGATAGATGTAAGGGCTACACTTGCTCCTGTTCGCTTCAAACATTCACCTGTTCTGTCCTGCAAAACAGAAGACATCTCTTAAAAGTCAAGTGAATAAGGTGATGTCCTACAAATGAAAGGGTCATTCTGCAGATATAATACAGTAGCAGTGAAAAATTATTACACTTTAATTCTGAATACAAGTTTGCATTTGAGAGTGTGTCAGAATAAACTACATGCCAAATATACTCTTAAGGAGAAAAACAGATGACATATAAAGTGCTCAAGTAGTTTGAGGGTAGACAACATTACCAGAGTTAATTCTAGCTTCAAAACACAAAACTAAATTGGTACTGATATTATATCAAAATACATCTGTAATTAAGCAGGATATAACTTTTACCAGTGGAATCACTTGGTGTTCTCATTTTTCAGACAAAACAAGCACATGTTAACAGCACAGCAGTATAACATGGCTACACATCTTAAAAAAGGATGTAACAAAACAAACACAAAGAACAACCCAAAGACCATGGACCACACACAAAAAATACAGAAAAATCAGGATAAACACACGGCCCTTTTGCAGCTGAACCGGTTATTACAAAGCATATAGAGGTACAGTAGAGTGGGGTTGTAGTGTCTGCATGCCAAACCAGTTGCAAAGAAATGAAAGGCATTGCCTGTACAAAACAGAGTCAGCAAATATTCATTAGTTTTAAGTGGGCCATACTTTGGATATGAAACTTTGGACTGAGACTAAAAAACTAACAAAAGCACAGGATAATAAAAGTGATGGTTTCCTAACAGTAGTATGTTGTGCAAAGAAATGTCATCGTCCACTATAAACACCAGAAAATAAAATGAAGAGAAAAATACACCAAATAACTCAATTCAAGAATGTGAGCATTCCAAAACTTCCTAGGATCACATGCATTGTTATAATTTCCTATTTTTACAGAAATAAGAATTTCTAGACCCTAGGAAAAGCTATTGAGGAAAAAACCCTCTACTGATTAATTCTGGACACTTTTCCTATATGAAGCCATTTGTTATCTTCCCCCCAGTCTCCATTTGGTCATTACCTCGAATGGAATTCTCTTATTCTGTCCTGTTTCACTAAATGCATGTGCCAGAAGGAAAACATCATCTACACCAACTCCAAGAGCGAGAAAAGGCAAAACCTTGGGGGAGAAACAAAACAAAAACCAAGAAAGTTTTTTATGATCTGCCATGCAGCTAGCCATTAAGTGGCTAATTAAAACAACTTTTACATTACACTGTACTCAAATCCAAGGGTAAAATGAAAATCAAAAAATCTGCAATACAGGTATTAACTACATTTCTGGAGTACTGCTGAGGAATTTAATGCATACCATTTAAAGGTAGTTTTCAGTTTTGTGCAAAGAACATATGACAATAATATGAGTTATATCCAAAATATTTTCAGAATTTGACCATCCTGATATATTCAGATGTCAAAACAAATCTGCAGCTCTTCATGTACAATTCGATGCCTCCATTTGTACTGGGATACACGAAAATCAAAAAACCCAGCATCTAGCAATTATACAGACCACATAATACCTATTTTTTCTTTAATACCAATTGGTAAGATGATAATTCATCACAGCATAATCTATGACACAGGAAAAAGGCGTAAGTAAAAATCTAAATTCAAAATATTTTTTCAGCTTTTTTCACCTCAAAGATTCACTTGTGTTCATTTATTAACAGAGTACTTGTAATTTAACAGCAGGTTTGTGTCTTCTAAATACCTGAGTTGTGGCAGCGTTAAAGGAAATTCCAATCAATGAGCACAGGCCCAATCCTGCAGCCACCGAGAGTGCAACCAACAAGACTCCTGCCAGCCCCACAGCACCCTGAGACTTGGCACAGTCCCATCGCAGCATCGTTAAACAGGCATAGGCAAGCTAAAGAGAGGAGCAGGGAGAGGAGTTTGGGGAATAAACCAAAATATTAGAATGGATCCTTCTCTAACAGCTCTCTCTCCCTACCCAACACAGAGATCCTTATTCATATTTTTTAATCAGAACAGATGCAGAGGTTACAAAGTGGAAAAGCTGACATGCCTGAGGTAAAGTTTACAAACTGTAGTTTTTATTTTAAATATATTTGAAATGCTTTTGACTTCTGTCTGGCAACAATATAGCAGGTTTTTAAGCCTTGCTCTACTACCAAATTAAAATAAACAGATTTATTTTATTACCATTAGTAAGTAGCCACTAGCTACTCTGATAGCACTGACATCAGAAAATGACTTCAGGATGTCATCCAGGGTGGTCGTAGTAAAGGAGAGCACCTTCTGGGTAGAGTTTTGTGCAACACTTTGATGAACAACCTATGAAAATAAAAAAGAACTTGGTATGATTAAAGAAAATGTTTTCTTTGTTAAATGTTGGTCTCTTAGTCAGGAGAGGTCATTACCATCTTCTACAGCTCATATCTGAAATCAACTCCTTTTACCTTAACGCACCTGTGAAAGCCCATACCCAAGGCAAAGTGTGTTTTGTGATTTTTTTCTTGCAAGCTACTGATTATGGGACAAGAATTTGTACCCTTCAGGAAAGGCTACTGCATTCCCAGCCCATTACAAACATATAACTTGAATCCCTTCCCATAGCTCCGCCATGTAGTACCAGTTTTGCCTTTAACCCCAGGCCAGTAATGTCTTTGCCTCTCCCTGCCTGGCCATTTGCAGAGGTCAGAAGCAGCACAGTGGAGGTCAGGGCTTGGGATGCAGAGGCCAGGCATTGTCACACAGCCTCACCACCTGGGCTGCTGCTGAGAGAGCAGCCCATGGCTGGCTAATGTTTTCCAGACACCTTTGGAATAACCATGCCAACCAAAATGTTTTAAATTCCGGCTAGCTCTTTACTTTCTTCTCAGCCTCGACAAAGTAAAATGTCACAAACAGCAAAGAGCAAAACTTTCATGGGTTCTCATATGGGAAATAACCAAGCAGCTTCTTATGTTGGAAAACAAACTAAAACCAACAAAAACAATAAAACCCAAAAAGAACCCTTAAAAATGGGGATGCAATGACTCAGTTCTGGTTTCAGTATCTTCCTTCAAGAAATACTGCAAAAAGCTGAGACAGAAGGCAGCGGATCTTAGTAGAACTTAGTATGATATCTAGTTTATTTTCCAATTTACCTCAACATACATCCTCTGCCAGGCTTCCAGAATTGCTGCTGCCTTATCCTCATTCCAGTTGATATGTGAAACATATTCATATCCCTTGAAGTGTTCATACATTTGCTTAGGAGTCATTAACTGAAACATGGTTTGCAAAGCCTGGGCACTGTGACATGGAGACAAATGAGAGAAGGAAGAGGTATAAAACTAGAATTTTCAGGAAAATATTTTCATGGCATGAAGTCATAAATGCAATCCTAATGGGAGCTTGAGTTCCTGATTTCATAGGGCACGTGCTTGTATTAAAATTGAACAGAATATAATTATTCTCCTGTGTATCTGGTGCAGCTTTACTGCTCTATGCAAGTATGGAAGCTAAATCTGATTTCACTGAAGTTAATTAGAGTTTTGCCATAATTTTCAACAGGAGCAGTTTCAGAAGCAAATAATGCAACCCTACAAATCAGAACCGTACATGACTGATAAGGCAGAGTACTGTGAGGATTCCACCAGAACTGTTATTTCTACATCATCTTGTAAATGCTGTTGGCAAAATGTAATTCGAAGACCTTAGTCTTTTTCATCCTTCAGAGAGAAATGTTACGTTAAACTCCTCATGCCTGACAAACTGTGTGGAGCACACAAGGGCAGTGACTACCCATCCAGAATTTTGACAGTATGCAACTGTATCAAACAATTTTGGAAGGTTAAGGAACTATTTTATTTTCCACTAAAAGCACATTTTTGACTACTTATTGAAAAACTTATCAATGTTTAGTGTGAATGTCAGGTCAAAATTCATGTTAAAAGTTCTCTGGAAGAATTCTGCTATATTTAGTTTACTATGGCCTACATTTTTCAGAACAATTCAATTTCTTAAGTTTTCCCCCTCACTGAAGTCCAGTGTTTCATGTCTTCATTCAGAAGTTTAAAATAAAAGGGTTTGTTTTACCACTCAAAACTGTATTTATGATGCAGAAAAATAAAAATAGACTTTTCTCTATACTGATCCTGAACAAAAAGTTCAGTGGAGATTCTGGAATTCTGAGGCAAGTCAAATGCATGAGGACATTACTCAAATTATTTTTTTCCTTTGATCATATTTCAAAATATGATCAGAGGTGTTCAGGGCTTTGAGTACCACTCAAAGCTTTATACATACATTCTAAACAACAAAACTGCCAGCAAAAATCTTTCTGAGCAAGATACACTTTCATTCTGAGGTCAGAAGTAGGAAGCAATGATGCTGCCTTAAATTGAAACAACTGCCTAAACCCTCTTTTAAATTCTATTGTCTTGGCCAATGCCCCTCTAGAGTGAGATTTGTAACATACATGAAGGGCAGTAGATTTTGCATGATCCTATTGTGGTACCCCCAAAAAATGAACTCTAACAAACAAAAACTGACTTTTTCTTTAAACATTTTTTTACCTCACAAGTTTACCAGAACTGTTCTTGACTGTACCACCTATAATCAGCTCCTCCTGCCAATGCATGTATTTTCTTGACAGTCCATAGCATCCACCACTCAAAACAAGGGCTACATCAAGAGGCTAGAAAAAATTATAAGGAAGCAATTAATTGGTTTCATAACTTTAGACAAACTCATACCTTAATTCAGCACCCAGTGAACAAGAATAATGGATGTTGAACACAAACTAGGCACTCTACTAAAGAAATGCATTCCACAAATCAAGTAGAACAAATCACCCAGATACTTGCTGACCAAATGGCAATTTCACTGAAGTCTGATTTGATTTTTAAAGGGATATATAAATTCAAGGCCTGTGACTTCAACTTTGCCATAAAAATCAACAAAACTGACTCTCCTTGAAGGAAGGCCTTGTCGAGTAGTGTGAGTGTAGAGCAGCAGAGGTATTCCAGCAGTGGCTATTGTCTGTCTGAGGCATCAGGTTTGCTGAAGTGCCACATTTACACAGCCAGAGTATAGCTGACAACTGTACCTTCACTCTAAATACATATGATTAAGCACTGCATCACATAATGAGGCAAAGTCCATGACTGTGAGCTAACAGCATGTAACAGGAACAGAAAAATGACATCACTTAAGAACAAGAACTACATACTGCCTGGAAGAAAATGGTACTTTTTTCTATTCTGTCTGACCTTCCCTGCCACCTCTCCGCACCCCTAAGCCTCCCTTGAAAAGATATACACAAGGACAAGCAAACTTACTTTGGTGGAATTTTTATTGGGAGCTGTGATTGGGCAATCGGGATCAGCAGGATTCAGGCAGGGCCGATCCATATAACCATGACCAACCTCTGCTTTATTCAGCATTTCTTCCCAGCTCTCTACTTGGTAGTTTATTTTCTTTAACTCTTCCAAGAATTCTAAGGGGTCAAAGTTGATCCACTGCAAAGGAGGCTTCCCTCTGCAAGAGCAATCAGGAGAAAAAGACACATAGAAAAAAGACAAAAGAAGCACTGAAATAAGCATACTTTTAAAATTTGTACTTGAACAAATAACTAAGTTATTTTACGATAAAAGTTAAAACTTTCTCTGGTAAGGCTGTTTAATAAAATGTAAGGTATGTTTTAATGAGATTTGTTTAGGTACTTTTCTTGTAGCACAGTTGTAACTTTAACAAAAATAATCTGTTCTTACAAAGTTATCTTATAAAAGAGAATACTCACAGGTTAAAATATTTCCATTTACAAACAAAGCTAAACAAATCATCAAGCATCTAAATAAAAACAAAGTAGCCAACTGCTGCTTCAAAGAATTAGGGGGGAGGGGAGAGGGACAGAAGAGAGGGGACTGACGAAAGAAAGCCTTTCTCATAGTATCAGATTACTTCTTGCTAGTCTAATAATCATCTTGGAAATGTAATCAATCAATATAACTGATCTTTGTTTATCTGTAACAATACTGTGCTCCTTCAAATGCCCTGGCAGCTTGACTATCAACCATCAAGCTTTCCTGCAACCATGGCTGTCACCACTATCACTGTCACGTCTCCCACCCCCGACTTCTGAATTTGTGATGTTGACAGACTAGAAAGGCTTTTGACTGCCTTATTCTGCAGTTCAAACCACACTGTATCTGCTTAACCAGGCTTAAGTCATTATTCCAAATCTCCCAACCAGAAACAAAAACCCCCTTATTTCCCCATCTAAAACTGTACACTAAAGGTTACGAGATGGCCATTGCAAATTGCTTTTGCAGAGACATGCAAACCAGGACAGAAACAATAACTCAAATGCTAACTCTTGCATAATTAACAGAAAATGCCTGCACAGATTAACAATTAACTCTTTAAAGGATTCAGGGCATATAATATCACACTTGTAAACTGTGAGAAACCACCCATAAAAGATACTACATAATTTCTTTAATGATCTCAAAGCAAAGGATTTGTTCTTAATTCCTTAGGAAGACTTGAAAATTACCACAAGAACTTTTCTTAGCTCTAAAATTTCCAGTCAATCAATGTTTTTATGTTTTGTGGGGGAAAAAAAAATCTCCCAGAAACAAGTTTGTTTCTGGAAAAAGAAAGTAAAGCATAAAATTCTTAAAACTTCAATACAGAATTTACTTTTTATTTTGCATGCTAGCAGAACAGGAAAAATAACAGAATTTAAATTGAGGCTTACAAATCATCTCTAAGAAACAGGAAAATCTCTATTAAATTAAAATGAAATCCAAGCATATTTTCCATAGAGACACTACACTTTATTTTCCTGTTAAAGCAGAATCTGAATAACAATGAGAGTGCAACTGAAAAGCTGTACACAGTTCTACAATTAAAAAGTAAGACCAAAAAGCTATAAAATAGCATGCTTACAACAGATAGGCAGTTCCTGATTGTAGCTTCGCTCCCTCCCAGAAGCAGTCCAAAGGAGTGATAATTAAGCAAGGATAAAGATATTCTATGATCTGTCAAAATTAGAATGGGGAAAAACACTGTCACTCTAGAATATAATTAAAGCAGCACAAACTGAATCACAGAAATAGACAAACCTTCTAACTAAAAGCCTGCTGCACATACCTGGTCCATGTAACCTGCTTCTGTGATGAGTTCTCCTGATTTGTAACACAAATGTTCCAGTTTCCACTGTCTGAAAGAAACGTGAAGGACAAGTATCTTCTTTTTTGCAAAATTTCTGAGAAACTATTTTTAAAATGTAACAGACATTTAAAATTGCCACTCATATACACAAAACTGCGAGGAGCTGTTGACTCCCTCAATGGCAGGGAGGGCTGCAGAGAGACCTCAACAAATTAAAGGGCTGGGCAATCACCAATCATGTGAAGTTCCACAAGGGGAAATGCGGGATTCTGCACCTGGAATGGGACAATACAGACTGGGGAATGAGATACTGGAAAGCAGTGTCATGGAAAGGGACCTGGGGGTTCTGGCTGATGGCAAGTTGGATATGAGTCAGCAGTGCCCTGGCAGCCAGGAGGGCCAACCATGTCCTGGGGGGCACCAAGCACAGCATCATGAGCTGGTCAAGAGAGGGGATTATCCTGCTCTAGTCTGCACTGGAGCAGCCTCACTTTGAATATTGTTTGCAGGTTTGGGAACCACAATACTAAGAAAGACACTAAGCTAATGGAGAGTGTCCAAAGAGGGCAGTGGCCTGAAGTTGTGTCAGGGGAGGTTTGAGGTTGGATATTAGAAAAAGGTTCTTCACTCAGAGAGAGGGTGGTTGGGCACTGAACAAGCTTCCCAGGGAAGTGATCACAGCACCAAGCCTGGAAGCATTCAAGACGCATCTGGATGATACCCTCAGGCACATGGTGTGACTTGGGGATGGTCCTGTGCAGGGGTAAGGACTGGACTCGGTGAAACTTGTGGGTCCCCTCAAACTTAGCATGATTCTGTGATATTGGCCTCAAGCAGAAATCAATGAGTAAGACAAGTATTATTAAAATAAATATACTAGACCTTACAAAAAAGCCCCCAAATTCCCTCGCATCCTGCCCTCTCCAAAAAGGCCTTTCTTTTTGTAGTTACTAAGCAGACATTTGATTCAGTTACTCTGATATTCTCTGCCAAACCCATTAAAAATAAGAGAAGTGTTTCTGCATGTACAGACTAGTCCACATATGTTAATGGGACAAAAATCCGTCTTTGTACAAATAAGACCACTTGTGACTTCAGATATCACTCAGTGACAGAAGTAAGAGAGACAACAACTCCAGCTCCGAGGACCAGAATATAACCAGCTGTCCCACACACACATGGAAGAAAATAGACCATTAAGATTTCTGCCTTCCTTTTTTCAGCTACATTACAATTTTCACTGCCATGACTTGTAATGCCTTAGACAAAGCAGCTGCCAGGTAAAAGATAATTGAAGTGTCAGCACTAGCTCACAGAGGCATCAGCTGGCTATGCTGAAAAGATCTGCTGAAAGACAGGGAGCATCATGCCTCGAGTGTCACAGGCAGAACTCCTAGGCACATCAGTGTATAAGTAGTAACCCTGGAGGAGCCATTTTTCAGGGAGACATGTTAGCTCAAAGCTGGTACCTTCATGAGGTGCACCATTATTATTTTTCTGTTGGACAATACCCACTCCCAACCTTCAGTATGCACACACAGACACTCTTTAAGGCCAACTCTGTTGTCTATGTTAACAGCTATTCTTCTGCCCACTCTCACTTTAAGACATCTGTGTGGCCCTTTACATTCAAACTATTGGAAGGACAATAACCTGTGCCACTGTTCGCAGTCATTAGGTACCTCATGATGGTGTCAGCAAGTGTATTCAACTCTAATATGGAAGGATTTTCAATGTTAGGAATCCCATCCATAAGGCTGAATGTTTAAGATCACAGCCATCATTACCAAATCAAATGTTTCATGCTCTACCACAGCTCATAGGGGTACTCTCTCAGAATCTTTTCCAATACCACTTACCCTATTTTACTTGTTAAATGCCAATTTATCACTGCCATCATGCCACAATGTCAAGTATCAGAAATCAGCAACATTCAAATTGAAACATCCCTAAAGGAAAGGCTGCTAATTGCTAACCATTTAAAAATACATGGAGAAAGGTATGTATCTACTTTTTAGCTGTCACAGACAATCAAGACAATTTTTAATTTTCCCCTTACCTGTTGTACATATAGACATGTACTCTGCTGGCCTGGAGCGCAGAGTCAAGGTGCTGTCGGAGTGCTTCTGTTGTTAGTACATTAGCACCATCTTCCTGTGGAGTCTGGATCATGAGTTGGGGGTTGAACATGGCCTCTTCTCCAATCTTCTGTCGTGTGTAATTTAACTCCTGACTCACTCGTCCACCAACTGATGGAGAAATATTAAGCACTTTGTATTAGCCAGTACCTACTTAATCTGCATTCCCTTGATGTGCGCCCTCCACCCAGAGAAACTTGACCAAGTGCACCTGTCAAATTGATGACACTGTAACTCTCAAACTAGTAACAGCTTTTAGTAACTCTGAAACAAGAACCACATTGCTCATTAAAATAACTTTACTGCTGCTGCAGTGCAACACTGATGTGCAAACCGGAGCCTCAGTTTTTTTCTACATTATAATCAATATCCCATGTGTAAAAATTAAAGTAAAAAGAGAGAGAAAAACCTTTTCCTTGCAGACCAGACGAAATACTATGTTACAATTTCTTACACTTGTATAAACAGTCTGCTTCAATAGCACATTTCAAGATAAATGGCTTTAATTTACACTCTTCAACTAAATAATTTGGCAAAGGTAGAAGGCAAATGTTTCTCTTTGGTAAAAAAAAAGGGAAGAGGGAAAGAGTAAGTGAGCAGAGGTATTTCTTTCAACCTTAAATAAAAAAGAAAAAATACCAAGTTCACATAAAGAGACGCAGTTTAGAGTATAGAAGAAAAGTCTGTGTGCAGCTAAATTGCTCAATGGTCCAGTACCTGGTTTAATATGCTGTGATGCAGGACATCATTCATGTGCAACACCTGTTTCTAAACCGACGTGAGCTGAACAGTGTGATCCACAATACATGGGGCGGGGCGGCAGGGGGGGAGGGAAAGGCAGAGAGACTGAAGAGTCGACAGGCTCTAGGCTGTAGAGGGAGCCATACTCAATTTGCCTCGCCAGAAAACACTGCATAAAGAGTGGAAGATCATCTTCCCTTGTACAAAAAAACCCAACCAAACACTTAGCTAGTGTTCATCGGCGTTATACGACCTCCCCTGTAGTCTCTCTAGCAAATGCATGTGGGAGGTGATAGCAATTAATTCAGTCCATCAGCAGAGTCAGGACCACAACCAGATGAGGAAGACAACACAAATTCAAGCTACAGATCTGGTCTAATTTTTCAGCTTTTTCTCAGTCCCAGTAAGCTTGACACTGGTCAAGCCACTGAATTAATGCCAAAGTTTAGTTCTGCAACAGTGTGAGCAGAAATTAAGTGTGTACATCTCTCTCCTTCTGTCAGCAGACAGACCGGTAACCAGTTGGCAGTGTGAGAGATGAGATTCCCAAGCCCAAACAGGACATACTTTTTTAATCACTTGGGCCTTTAACCCACCTGTAACAACCCTGGGGCTAAAACAACACCAGGCAAGAAGCTGGGCCTCTGCATGCATAAGGCTGTCAGAACGACCCTCAACAATTAAACCATTCTGGCACAAACCATTGCTTAATTTCTTCTTCAAAAATTCTTTGAAGAAGTGTTTCTGCAATACACACTATTTTTTTCAGCCTGTCACATGTAGTATTACGCCCTTCATACCAGGTTACAGAGACCAGCACACAGTAAACAAAACAAAATGACAAAAAAAGTAAAGTACAACTTCCTTACCTAGAGCCCCTCCAGAATTTCTTAACATCACTCTTACTATAGTGACAGGATGTACAATCAGAGACTGCATATGGATGGTAACAAAAAGCTATTGTTAGTTCTTACCAAGATTTAAACCCTAAAAATACTTTCCTTCATCAGCCCCATGTTCATGCTCACTGCTGTATTTCTCCACCAAGCTGCAGTCCTTGATACTCGAACTTTGCTTCACCTTAGAAGAATCAGGGAATAATGGAGCAGAGTTATCCTAATCTCTCTGCCGTGGAACCAGACCTTTCTTTTGCAATCCTTTACACTGCAACTGCTTCAAAGACAAAATTACTCTCTCCCCAATTTGTGTCTCAATGCCAGCCAAGACTAAAGCCCCAGTTTTATGAGGACTGTGTAGTCTACCAAAAACGTATACTTTTGGTACTGTATTATCTCCCATTCCACCCATACATTCCTTTTAAATTTAACCAGGACTTGAACCAAAAACCATACTTCATGCAAGACAAAGGCCATCTTTCCCATCTCTGCTGAAAGTGACCAACTGTTTACTGTCAACAGAGATGATTGCTTCCTAATCAAGGTCCTGTCAAACCACGTTAACTTCACTGAATGAGGCAGATCTAGCTAATCAAAATTGCATCACACAAGTTAGTCATAAGAATAGAAGTTGGTTTTTCCCCTTTTAACATTGAAACCAGAAATAGCAAAACCTCATAAAATGATGGGCATGCGTTCCAGAACACAGCAGCAGATCTGCTTCACATTGTTCTTAAGGTATTATTACACCATTTAATTATTTCTTTAGTGGGTCCATTATTTACGTTTCTTCAGGCAAAGAGAGCAAAGAAAATGCCTCCATAGGCAAAGGTGGGCACTTTATACAACAAAGCAGTCAGATACAAAAAACCACAAATGTAGATTGACAGATTTTTTTCTCTGCAAAGCCAGATTATGTGAAAATAAATGGACAGATCAGAAGCAAGTGGATATACGAGTGGGCATTCAACATATCAGAACTAAAAGAGAACAAAATGGAAGGGGAAAAAAATGAAACAAAAAGTTGGAAGTTTTTACCACTTATGTTTGAATTTATTTCAATTGAAAGTTTGCAAAGATCACTAGAGGTTGCCACACTCAGGTATCTTCAAACCTACATAATTAGAACAATCAGTTGAATGTTCATTTTTTTAAAATCAAGTCTGTTCTTGCTTTGGGTTTTTTTCCCACATTACCCACAGATGGTTCAAAAAAAACCTCAGAGAGAAACCACTTAAAAATGTCACTGAAATGTACCTGAAGCCTCTGGTCCCATTGTGCCGAAGAGACACAAGACTCACACACACTGCATAAAATCATTCCTTACACTTGCAATAAAAAAAGAAAAGGCATTATAGGTCATAATAGCATTTCAACACTATAGGAAAAGTGCTGTAGTGAAAAATATGACCAATTAACAAAATGTTTTGTGGTTTTCCTTTACGGACTGTTTCCTTCTACTTGGTGACAACACTTTACACTCAAAATGCTACTGACTGAAATTGCATATATGGCATATAGTATAAATACTTACAATGTTACTCCATATCAAAGACAGAAGGACTATTTCATTTTAGTATTCTGATGACAAAATCCACACATCACTTTCCTTTGTGATATATCAAAAGCCACTTGATAGCATTTGAGTCCTTTATTACAAGACTCCTTATTATTCAGTACCTAGAAGACTGGCACAGATTCCCATATGCCAAAGTGATGATTTATTAACAGGTCAGTACACAGTGCATCAGCTTGTACTATCCTTTCAGAAGAATCATCAGACTCTAACTGTCTGCCTACTAAAAATGAGATACCATGCCATCTGTACAACTTGGCTAACAAATTTAAAAAAATAAAACTGAGGCAAATTACAGCAAAGCAGTAACAGCAGTGTCCTGGCAGTATTTCTCTTTTAGTACATCAGTTTCTAATTCTCAAGAATATGTTTGAAGGCCAGCGTTCAACATGAGACAGTTTCACTGACAGAATCTCTGTTGCTGAGTATTAGTTTTTGTTAAAAAGCTGTTTTTCCAAGAGAAAAGTGTCTTCCTCCTCCCCACCCTCTCTGATACGCTTAGGCTTCCCTCAGCTCCTTTGCCAGAACACTGAAGCAAGTCAGCATCACATACCATGAAACACATCTCCTGAACCTCCCCACCAAGTGGAACAGAAGCTGGTCAAGGTACTAAAATTCTTTGACCTTTAGAAGGGCTTGAAGTCAGTGGTAATTGTCATTGTGGATGCTGGATTGCTAAGCACTATGTAAGGCCCACTGTATCTCCCAGCCCCAAGTGCAATGAACAGCTGTCAGGTGGCAACAAGTTCAAGTCATCCTTAACCTGAGGCAGACCTGAACCTATGACTTACAGATCCCATTACCCAGCACTGGAGTTACAGTCCCAGTGTTTCAGTAATCACACATTAAAATACTTCAGAGCATCTAAGGTGAGAAGCACCCAGAAAAACAAAACTACTTGTCTCTAGCATACATTTGAGTAACTCTGATACATCCTCCAGTGGCATAAGAGTGACATTGTATTCATTCTCACTGGCACGATTTCTGACACATTTCCTTCCAGCGACTAACAATTTTGCAGTTAGTGGGTTATTCAGCTCATGTGCTCATTTCCACTGCACATGTCAGTTCTACCTACACCTTTCTCATAACCAGCATTCAAAAATTTACATGCCATTACATTAACATGCTTATAAAGAAGTCTGGAATCCACCACTGCAGTTCCCTCCACACATAGTAGTTTTAGGAGTAAGTGTGGCCTCTGTCACAGAGATCAATGCTAAGTCAATCCAGGAGCAATAGCAGAAAGTCACTGCTTATTTTTTTACTGTCCAGTGGTTCTAGAGGCAGGAAATATCTATTTTTCAGATTATCTTAATGTTCCATTTCAGGTTATTGGAATTGCATCACATAGCCCGAGGTTATTTTATTTTTCTTGGACATGAACACAACCTCTATTAACCACTGAATAGTTATCTCATGCACAACCATGCAACCAGTAGCTGAGTAGAGAGAAAGCTCCATTTGAAAAAGAACAATCCTGAGAGCAAAGCATTTGAGATAAAAATGCTTGCCTACCAATGTGGAAGACAGACTTCGAGAAACCAAAGGAAAGTTTTCCACAAATACTTCCCGGTTTTGGAGCCTCTTCTGGGACAAGCTTGAGAGACATGAATGGAGAAAAATTTTCCAGAGCACCTTCCTTCTGAAGGCTATGGGCCTTAAGGTGTTTCCACTTGAGCAGCAGACACACTTCTGCTTCTGTTTGAGGAACAGCAGCTATTTCACTTTTTTCAGGACTGTAAATGTGTAGCATTAGGGCAATGCAGCCCAACCTTTTGGCAGTGACTACTCAAAGCAATAAAATCATACCTCTAATAGTCATGGACACTTCACACAATGTTTTCATTTCATCTCTCCAAAAGATGCTGACCTTTTTGATAAATCAGACATGTAGATTAGTACTCCCTTACAATGCTTACTTTATTGCCTCTGCAATAACCAATGCAGGCAATCTCTGCAATTTGCAGTACCTGTTATCACTACAACAGGAACCAAAAAGATATAGGAGTAACATCCCACTGCATTCACAGGGCACTCACCCTTCAACAACCAATTCAAAAACCAGCATTGTACAGAGAAAGACAAGAGCAGACCAGACTCAAAATGACAAGTGACATCCCCCCTCCATCCTACACCTTTCCTTCTCATCCTTCAGCACACTTTCTCTGCCAGGATGGGAACAAGGAGGCGACTTTGTCTTCATACCTCTCTCCCTGGCATCCTGCATAACCTGTCTCACTCAACTTTGGCTGCTGCTAAGAGCTCTCTTATGCTGTTCCCATGTGCATTTCTGTTACACATGTGTACAGGCGTTACTCAAAAACTACACATGGAAGCCTGTTTCAGTCCATGAAAATGGTACACACACAAACCAGTGAGACACAGTTCTGTTTCCTCATCCTAACTGGACACCAGGATCACAAGAGTTCACACCTACCACGGAGCAGAAAGCAGTACCTAATGACACCAATGACAATTTCCATTTTTACTGAAAAAGGAACAAGAGCTCATGAAAACAAAACACAGCAACCAAATAGTACTCTTACAGGATTGAAACCTCCCATAAAGAAACTGATACAATGAGAGTTCTCTGGCAGATAGGAAAATTATCCTTCCTGTTATTTGGCACAGAAAAATAATGGCCTTTTGATTTAAAGCTTCCTGTTGCTCTCTAGGGAGTTCTGTCTTCACATTCTCTCAGATGTTTGAGCTTGTCTGTGCTGCTCTTTGTCAGCAACAGAATATACTTTTTATGTGCACAGACAATTTTAGTCAGCATCCTGACAGAAGAGCAGGGAAGACAGCACCTTCCTCAGAATTATCATTCACTAGGAGTGACAGGCAAAACTGTTTGCTTGGAGGAAGTGCAAAACACCTTCTAGCAGTCCAAGTTTAGTCAGTACAAGAAATAGGACTATCAGCATGTCCCCTTCTTTAAACTTTTAAAATGCCTTCTGCTTGTAGAGTCAGAATTGCTATTGGTGTTCATGGTTGATCTCTAAATGTATTAACTACTGACTGTCAGATATTATCATGTATTTGTTGTATCTGATACTGTAATGATGCTAAGGATGGCTCTCATAAGCCCAGCAGGATTACATTATAAAAAGGTAATGCAAAATAAAGACTTCATAGAAAGTGAATGAAACTGATCTAAAAAAAATAAAATAAAAAAAAAATTGACAAACCCTGAGCTTACAAGAGCTAGACACAACACAGTGATAACCAATCAGCATCTTAAAGAGATTACATGGTCATCCAGCAGGCTGTCCAACAGGTCAATGAAAAAACATTATATTTATCATGTAACTAGACATGACATGTGCCAGCACCAGACAACTGGCAGTCGGAAATTGCATGCTGTGTTTATGTTTTCTTGCATTGCATTTAGTCTGCTGGATACGTATTTCTGCATCTGTGTAGCACACACGGAGTAGGCACCATGCCTGCTCAGGTCAAAATAGACTGCACCAAACCACCTCCCTTCCCAACACCCAGTGTTGTCCACCATTGTAGAGACAGACACTCCACACTTATCCTTCTCCCTAGTTGTAATGTACAACATTGTCTAGAGTATCATCATGTCCCAGTGTGAAGATTTAACCAATTTCAGTATCTCTTTAGGACCACAGACTTCTAGGACAAAGTAGAAGCCATATGGCCATCTCAACCATTTCTGTCACACTGAGAATTTGGTAACACCAAGTTCTTAATTTTTCTTAAAAAAAAAAAGATAACAGCCTACAAATGCAAAAAAGCTAACAAAAAAATCCAACAAAAAGAAACTCAAAAAGCTGCATTTTTATCTCCCAAGCCATCATATGATGTAAGTTACTCCTCTCACATGCTGGGGATGACTCCAGTGTTGTCATTAAAACTGTCATTAATGCTGACATGGCTATGAATAGCAAAAAAACCCCACATATCAGAGTTGGTTTTTAATTCTGTCACAGTATGATAAAGTTTAGAGCTGTGACAAGGACACAAAGCTGTCTGCATGCTCAGGAAGACAGCTCAACAACAGCTGGCACTGCTTGTAGTGGGAAACTTTCCCTGTAATTTCAGGAGCTAAAACATTTTCTTTCTAAAAATCAACCAAAAGCTGGTTTTACATGTATGCATCTATATTGCCTATGGGCAGATAAATATTCATTCTCATTGAGTAAATTAGATTACTTAAGCAAATGGGACATTTTGATGTCTTCCTTGGTGTTCATCTGGATTAAGAGAGAGGAAAAATACAGTAAAAAAGCCAACAAATGAAAACTAACAAATTAAACAATACAAACAGAAAGAAAAACCCAAAATGAACACGAAACCAGCTTTAAAACGTAAGATAATACAGCAACCTCATAGACAAAATTCAAACTTATCAATTAAATGTGAAATGCACTGGCTGCTTACTGAGCTGGGACATATGCCCTTGGTAACAGGATATGAGCTATTCACCTCTGGGGCACTGTTTCTAATCCAGCCAGAAACAATAGTGACCACAAGTTGTTTACCATCTGACAGCTGTTTGCTAACTTATGTGAAATGAGCTGGTGATCTCAGTACATTTCCTAGTAGGCAGGTGTCCATATTATAGAAAACTACCATCACAACTGGCATCCTCGTTGATTATGCAACAAAGAGACTGAGGAATGAATGGCCACGGAAGAGCAAACTATCCTTTCTTCTAAAGATGTGGGCCCTTTAAGTCACAACTAAGCCACGGCTTTCAACGGAGAAGCTCAACTATGGAATTCTGTGGCTGAAGCAGCGAAAGAATAAAAGTCTTTGACTCTGCTTTTCCCCAGATATTAAGAACACTGTCTTCAGTAAGGATAGGCCGCTAATACAGACTATTGCAACTCTCCAACAGTTTCTGGTCAGGTAGCAGTTTACATCCACTAAGGAGCAAGCTGAATTTTCATTCTTTGGTAATTTAACAGCTCAGCATGCTTCATAACAGGCCAAAATCCTCAACCATACATGAATGTGGCAAACTTTCTAGTTTTGCTAAGAAAGGTATGCAAGGGGGCTTCAAGGTCTAAACTTAAGGATTTTAAATGAGCTGAATGTAATTGTTTAAAGTTACTTTAGGCTGAATAGGAGCTTCTGCTGGGTAATATGTTACAAACAATTTGCTGTGTTGTTCCACAGCAGTCAGCTTTCCTCTCACCCCAACTTTTCATTTAACCTCTCAGTGCCCCTTCTTCAAATATGTAATTGTTTTCCTGTGTGGTTGAAAGCAGCATTTTTTAGGTCTTTTTATCTGTACTCCTGGGATAGCACAGATTTCATCTGCATATAGAATAGCACAACATTTGAATGCAATTTCTTTTTTAAAGGAGCTGCAAACAGCAGTGAAAAAACTCTTCATCTGAAATCTTTTAGGGGATACCATTTCCTAAATAGCACTTTTAGGAGATGGCAAAATTAACATACAGAAAAATGAAAGGAATGAACATGTTATGAAACAAGGTGCAGCTCCTTTTAAGTACTCCCTACCAGCTGCTTGCTGTACCATCTGTTGTTCCCTAAGCAGCTTCCTTCTGAATGGCTTTGCACTGAAGCAGAACTGCTCTCGCTGTTGGACACAATCAGGTCAGGTCAGCGCTCCCCCCAGCACCGAACCTGCTGCCTGTCACAACTCCCCCTACCTCGATATTTCTTACTGGCCACCAGCTCCCGAGGCCTTGCTGCATCTGTCAGGAGGCCTATTTTTCATCTCTCACTTTCCGTTCACACTGAGCAGGACAGAGAGCATCTTGCTTTGTGCGGGATGCAGTCTGAGATTCCCGTCAGACCCTCTGAGCGCACGGCTGCATTTACGCTGAAGCAGGAAGGGCCGGGAAAGTAAGTCGAACAAATGCCCAAACACAGCCCTCGGCAGGGCTTTTATATTTTACTTTGGGCCACTCTGTCCGTGCTGATAGTTTCACTTCATCATTGAGCCCGTCACAGGTCTGCGCTCCCTCTGAACGGGCGGCTGCCGCTGGCTCTTGCGTGGGAGGAGACCGAGGAGCCCCACCGCCCCGCGGGGGCACACGGCGGGGTTCACCTGGCCGCCCTGGCCAGCAGCCGGCACCGCCACCCTGGGCACCCTTCCCTGCTTCCCTGCCGGTGCCGGGAGGCCGCGCACAAAGGCCGTCCCCCCCGGCTCCGAGGCGCGGCACCTTCCGACGCATCTTCCAGCGCCGCTCCTTCCGACGCATCTGCGCAGGGAAACACTTCGCTGGGAGCCACTTTCATGATTTTGTTGCGAGCGGGATTAGCTGGATTAGGGGCCGATTCATAAGGACCCCCTGCGGCTGTGAGGAAGTTTCATCACAAGGTCAGTGTGGTGTGAACTATATTCTGTCAACACCACCACTCCTTATAGCCGGCTACAAAAAATACAAAAGGGCGGGGGGAGGAAATTGAAAGTGAAATGTATGAATGAACAGTTTACAGCAACAAAGAGATTTACCTATTTTCCCCTCAAATGCTCAAAAAGATGTGTACCCTTCAACGCTGTGCTCCTTTAAAACAAGAAACTCTTATTAGTAAATTTTAATTTATGAAGAATTTAGTGGTTTAGGAGGTGGGAGGTACCTGGGGAATAAGGGTAGCAACCCACACACAGAACCAAAGAGGAACTTCTGCCACTTAGCTCCAAGACTGTCGCACTGTCGAGATTTTATTACATTTAATGCTGTCACCTACAAGGCTATTTAATCCCTACACCCCTAAATGCAGCAAGTAACAGAGACGAAGGGGGGAGGGTATGGGTTGGAATGCAGAAAGAAGAAGGTGAATTAAAGGTTTTGTGTTTGTTTTTGCTCTTTAAAGCATAATTACCCACCTTGTACTCCCCCCCCACCCCCCCTCAAGGTTCCCCTCATCCCACCGTAATGACATCACTCGGAGACTGCAACACTTTTGTAGCTGGAATTATGCAAAATAAAGGGGGAGACTTTTGCATGTGTAGTTTTTGGAGAGTTTGTGGGGGTTTTGGTTGGTTGTCTTTTTTGGGTTTTTTGGTGTTTTTTTTTTTTAAAGAGCAGTCCCTCTTGCACAGAACCAGGCTGTTCAATCAAAGCCTTATCTGTTATATTTCTGTCTTTCTCTTCTGTTTAGTGCATTCACCAACAAGAGAAAAGGGGGTAAAGCAATGGAGGCTTTGACCTGCAGCTGTAACACAATACTTTCGCACAGCCCTGTCGACCCCTGACATAAATTTTACACCGCAGCTGGCATTTACACACTTAACATTACCATATGTATAGCCTACTCTGTGCTAATTATGCTAATCACCTGTCTAACTCTCTGCTGCGAAAAATGGTTGTATTTAGCAGTCCACTGCCTACCAATACAGCTTACTGTGTGGTTGAAATGTACATTCAGAAGGCTCTGAATAGCAAGATTTTTCCACGTTGCTGGCTTCATTCAGACCACAGAAAAATTTATTCAAGTCAACTGGTTTCGGTCCGCAACAAAAAAGTTACGAGAAAAAAGTGAGTGTGTTCCTGCCCTAACATTCTAAGTCTGCTTGCAAGCAAAATGATAAATCAATTGGTGTGGGAAACAAAAAGGGAGAAAGATTTCTTTTGCAAGCCATGTGAAACTGTAGCCTATTAAAAAAAAAAAGTCATCCTATTTCCCCAAATTTCTAGAAAGGCCCATTAATAGATATTTACATCTGAACACAATTCTCTCAAGTTACTATTTTTTATCTACAGTTGGAAGTCATACTAAACGTTTCAGCTTTTGTTTCTTGCTTTTAATAATTTGCACTAGAACATCATATTTGCTATTATCTACTGCTTAAACAGCATCAGCTTCTGAACAGGGCTTCTCTTCCTGCTATGGGAACCCTCCAAGAAGTCAGTAAAGACTGGCATAAATGAAATCAGAATGAGGCCCTTGTTGAGAGACAAGTAAGAAAAACACACAGAAGTACTCCCCAGGAGAATTGGTGCAAGAAAGCATATTCTGTGAGTACCTGTATGCTTTTTTCACCATTACAGAACAGTTAACTTAGAAAAAAAATTGTAATAGATAAGGATTTTTTTAATGTTAGCATACTGTCAGCAGGAAAGGAGATGTTTAAGTGATATCCTAGAGATTACCTTTCCCTGAGTATCTCACTGAGATTACACTGAGATCTACATTCAGATTACACTCCTGTAGCTATTTAAATACAGTTTATCATATACAAGTAAGTTTCTATAGCCCCCTTCCCCTCTGCACACAGCAAAGGAAGCTATGGCAATTCACAGATTTGTTAGATAACCAAAGTGTAAGTCTGATTACAGCATCACCCTTGGCAATTTCCTTTAAGGTCAGATTTGGGGAAATCTCCTTTCAATTAGTTTTAAATGCTATGAAATTACATGTTCATACATAAAATGGAAAAATATGCAAATAAACCTCCTATATTCACTGCTGCATCTGAATAAGATAAGGACCTTAAAGGTAAATAATTGTTAGTATACAGCAAAGAATATTTTACTAAAAACAAGAGCTCAGCAATCTTTATGCTCAGAAGGTGCAGTAACACAGTCACAGCATGAGGTCAAGAAGAACCCCATGCCCTTGCTTTCCCTACTTCCCATGCTTTGTCCACTCTGCTTCTATGTACATGAGATTGCTATTCATAATGAGGTAAAGTAACAGATTTTGCCTCTCAACAATGGCCTTTAATATTTTACTCATTGCATTACATTGCCTGTTTGACTAAATTACGCAGCCTCAGCCAAGACACATCTTGCTTTCTAGCATCTCAGTTTCAGTTCTCTGCCAGGCCCAGAGCACTAATTTATCTGTGTTCTTTCAGTTCCAAAACACTGGTTGTGCAGCCAAAAACACAAATAACACTACAATTACTGTTTATTTCAGAGTGTGTGGATTTCCCCTTTTTCTACTTTTTTTTCTTTTTCTTTTTTTTTTTTTTGACTAGGAGATGGACCACCCTGCTGTCATGGCACAGAACACTATTTACACTGCAATACTTGACTGTGTAATACATCTGGCATTTTTGGGCAGGATTCCTGAGCTGGGGCCCAGAAGCCCTTAAGCAATGATTTAACAGGGAAAAAAAATCATACAACTTGACTCAACAGTGCTCGTTTCTAGTTTGCTGCACTTAACTTTTGATTACTGACTGAAAAGCAGAAATGCATCATACTGGTAAACAAGAGAAGACTGTTTCTTTTAATTTATCTAACTGTTAGTAAAAGAAGACTGTACTACAGTTCAAAGGCTCAGTTCCAGCTTTGGGTATGTGGGTGTACAACACTGCACATGCGCTTGCACATGAGCAAAATACAGATGTTTCAAATACACAATGATTACTAGTATATTTGAAGCTGGAATTCTACAATTCCACAATTCTCTGAAGATGCAGCACCTTTGCAGAAAAAGTCAGGCGATGGTTCTGTTCATTCCCTTAACTCTTATGTATTTTGCTCAAGTAGTGAAATAACTAAGTTTTCCAAAACCAAGCAGAAGTCAAAGCCAAAACATTCATTTTAAAAACCAAAATTAAAATTCTACATATATCAAAATATCTATATGGTCAGCAGTTTTCATGAAGGACTTTTTACCTCATGGAACTACTACTTCTGCCAAATCAGGATCTTTATAGCAACTGAGGTGATATTGAATACAAGTAACAGAGCAAAACCAAGAAAAAGTAAATTTTATTTACAGATATTAAACTAAGTTTACACAGCAAGAAATGAAATAAGAAAAATACTGTATTTTTAAATTCTGGATTAAAAGCTCAGTTGATTAAAGCACAGAATTAATAACAGCAAGGTCATGGGTTTGATTCCCATACAGGCCATTCACTTACGGGTTGAGCTCAATGATCTTTGTGGGTCCCTTCCAACTTGGAATATTCTGTGAAATATCTGTGGCTCTCCTACTCCTTACAACTCTATTCCATCTATTTCCAGTGCAACGTAAAATGAAAAACTATTCCAAGTCAAAAGTGTCAGAAGTCACTTAACAGCAAGGATGAACATAATTTATTGTATACAGTATTCATGGGTCATATTTAGCACAATCTGAGTGAATAATAAAATAGCACAGATTATGCAAAACAGGACCAAAATATTTTCCTGTTCTCCTTAAGTTCATGGGCACAGAAATGAAGAGGCCATAATAAGATGGCATGCATTCTCAGCACAGAAATCATACTTTAAAGCAAGAAACTTTCTGTCATGGGGCACCATTTCAGGAATCTGCCACCCCAGTAAACAGTAGAAGATTATACGGTTTCTGTAGGTATTAATGAAAGCTGTGCATCTTTGCCTTTCTGAACTCTGATAGGTGACTACACTTTTTATTGTAAAACTGTCACTTAGCTCTTAAGAAATGTTATTGATTTCTTCAGGTTTTTCTAGGAAGAGTAACTCATAAATGTAGATGGGGAAAGACCTCCTGCATCCTACATGGCAGGAAATATAAGAGAAGTTAAAAGAACCAAAGGCATACTGAAGATAAATAAGGATGACTGTGAAAATATATATAACTGTACAGTAGACACAAAGAAGAATTAACTTCTTGGTAAAATCCTACACTCCTGATCCTGCTGAACTTCAAAAAAGGGCAGCTAGAACCATGTATACTCACACCATCATCTGTAGACAGAAAAAGCACTGTGCAAATGCTCGAAGACTGAACTTTATTCTATATACAGGAGAAAACACTGGACAAGTAACAGCTCCACAAAATCTAAAACCAAAATGCTGCTTTAAACAATTAGAATATTCTTTAAAACGTAGCTGTGAGGTAGAAAACTTTACAAGCATGGTTTTACCTGTGTGCTTATAGGCTGAAGCAGGCAATTCACTGTTAAAAAGGTTGTGCATGAAAGTCTGTGAGTGTGAAAATGAGAGCATGTTCCATCAGACACCAAAAGGAAAGCAGTTACAGACACATTAAAACTAGCATCCTAGTGGACACAGCTCCGATAGGTCATAGGGAGGTCAGCTTTTAAGGAAAAATTCAAATGAAATATAAACATGGCATTGTGGAAACCAGACAACTCTCCCATAGCTTTGTCCAGCCAGCACTAATCTAGGCGTCAGCTGTGGTGCATAATCTAAACAAATGGATCAGTCGGTTCATACATCTGGAAGCTGTCACAGTTACGTGTAAGTGAAACATCCACGTGCATGCAACAGCCACTAAACCTGTCGAGTGATCAAGAATTGTTACATGCACATGCTACATAGTATTACAACTTTCTGGGAAACTACCACAAATACTATTTAATTACAGGGCCTGGACCATCTCTTCCATCAGAAAAAAAAGAATCATGGGAGAAGAGCTCAGGTGTTTGTTAACGTTTGTTAATGTATTGTATGCTAAAAGCAAGCTGGAGTAGCTGAGGCATAATGAGAAAGGAAGGCCCATTCTCTACAAAACAAAGAAATGAAAAACAGTCCACTTAGCAGGTGGCAAAAGCTGGTAGTAGACCTCAAACCATTCACCACCACCTCCACACAGCACCACAGCTTAAGCAGCAGCCAGCCCTACACCTGAGTTTGCTCTCCTGCTTGCCTACATTTCCCCTGTTCCTGCTCAGCAACAGTGGCATGGGGAACAACAATAAAGCAATGTTGCTTTCAACTATTTTATTTCACTCCAGGACTTCTGTACCAAAATCTGCAAGCTCTCCAGAACTACAGAAATGCCTTCGCACCCGGTTCATAAGCAGCAAAACCCTCAAAGTGCAAGATGACTCCCAAAGCTCAGAAGAGAGGAAGAGTGCAATGGCACAGCCAAGGTCCCACCCTGTTTAAATACACATTTAAAGAGAGAAGGAAACAGACCCTTCCAAACAAGGATCTGTAGGGCACATTCTGTCAGGAATATTGGCAACAGTTTGTTAAGTTTGGAAATAATAATGAAGATTAATTTTCTCCACCCTTGAGTAAATTAAATGCCTCTAAAGTCTGAAAAGCAGAAGCAACCATGCAACCATGCCCTTACAGCTTAGGGGAGTGCTAGCTCTACTGAAGGAGCTTCTCTTTTGCTTCCCTGAAGGGGTAACACATGGGCACACCATTAGTCTGCTGCGACTTGATAAAAGGATAAGGCTTGGCCACACTAAAGTCATTCTGAGTTTTGCCACTACATTCAGTGAGTTCAGGATTTCACCCTCTACCTTCTCAAGGACCAAAGAATGGTCACAGGCAACACCTCCATTAAAAATCTTAGAGAGAAACCAGCATTTTTACATTTTGAAGCTGGGGGCGGGGGGTGTTCTATGTATGTAACATAAGCACCCACTAACCTGATGTTTTTATCCACAAATACACATAAAGGCTAAATACAAGAATTTGATGGAATTTTTCAAAACAGTAGCATGGACTTAAATACTTTTGCACCTTCATCAGTAAAGAATAAAAATAGCATGTTTCCCAGATGACCATCCTTCAGCTATCATGTGGAAACACTAGTGCTACTTTCCCATTTGAAAAGAAACCAAACCACATAATAAATAATCACATTTAAGTCAAACAAAGCAGTAGCTTGGAAATTTTCCAGGTAAACACCTTTCAATGAACTTTCAATACACACTGAGGAATGCAACACAGTATTCAGGGACAAGTAAGCTCTTATGCCACCCGATTAATGAGAAACTAATGAATTTGCTGATGTGATCAGAGACAATGTTCCTGACTGCCACACAGCCTGCCGGCAGCCTACCACAGATGCAAGAGCAGAGTTACTTCTGCTCTTCTGCCACCTATGCCATACTGATATGATGCAGGAACAAGCACATCTAAAGCAGTAGTACTCACCACTGTCCACAAAACTGCATGTTTGTGGGAGAATGGAACGATACCTAAGTTAATTCCTGCTAACTGTATTCAAACCAAATGTGTTACTTCAGCCCACTCACATAAATTTGTCTCCTTGAAACAACAAATTCGCCCAGATCTGCTCCTTTACTTTTTTGTTTCTCCAAAGAATATTAGTGTAAAGTTAACTGATGCCTTAGGCAGAACTTAAGAACAACTTTCCTCTCCACCTGCACTTAATCTTGCTGGGTTAAGAAAACCGAAAATCTATGGAAATAATACTGGTTCCTGCATCAGTCACACACTTTCCTCATTTTCACCTCATTCTTATGTTGCATGGGTAGATTAACATCTTTTAAGACAGGTCAGCCATAAATACCACAGTAGAGTAACCTGATTTTTGCCCCCTTAAAGGAAACAATATTACACATAGCTCAAATCATGACTTAAAAAGTGTTTCTGTGGTGTGCACTCAATCCTGATTCACTTACAATTAGAACACACTTTATTCCATGTACCTGAACTGAATATTCAGCTACTGAGGCATTTTTTTCCCTGCAGGATGCCCCACCTGTTTGTATCATTCACCTTCTTCCTTCGAACTGCATGTTAGGACTTGGTTCAAGCTCATGAGCTTCACACAGCTTTGTGGAAAGGACTACTTACAGACAGCAAGTCTGACTGAGCTACTGCTAGCGCAAACAATGCAGAAAGCAAGAAAGGAAAGAACAGCATGATCCTTGAACTCTTTAAGAAGAAAAAGTAATGAAAAAAATGAGGAGAAACAAAAATCCCAAGACAGTAGTAACATGAAATGAATTATCACAGAACAAGACAAGACCATCTCTCTTGTTACAGGCTGCTCCAATTAACATCATTTAAAGCACTGCAGTAGACAAATTTCAAGCTCCACTTAACAGAACCTTTTCTAGATTGACAGAACTACCTTCTTTCAGAAGCAGAGGCTTTGAATTTACATATCTGACTGCAGTTGAAACACTGGGTCTTAGAGTGCCTATTAAGAGTGGCAGCAAACGAACATGACCAGTTAGGAGCATGATTTCTTTTCCACCCAGACTACTCTCTAGTTATGAATGGATGACTGTAAAAGCACATCTGTGTCCAACAAAATTCAGTCACTGAGGAAATCAATGAAAAGTTTTTTTATCTCTCTGGGGTGTATGATGTATAAAGATGCTAAACAGTCTCTAGAACTCCAGGATGCATGGACACCCACATACAGCAGTTCAACTAAAGCTGAATGGCTGTGAATAACAGAACTGCCATTAAAATGCCAGTCCAGAATTTGTCTACCAAAGAAACTAAAGCAATCCCCTCCACAAGCAAGGTATGCACATGGGGATGACAGACCTGTTCAAGTGTTGAGGGGTAACAGGTATGTGTTACAGTCAAAGATAGCCAAGAGCAAGTCTGCAAGAAAGGTCCATGAATGGAGAGCATACTGTGGAACACACAGTAATAACTTACATATTCTGAACAGTAGCCAGAGGAGGACTGTTTGAAAGACACCCCTCAAACCTAAAAAGTTACTCTACAACACTGTAAGAAACAAGCTGACAGGAAAGCCACTTTGATATCAGAAGCCTCAGAGAAGGCCAAGAATGCTGGCACAAATTCTGAAAGAGGAAGACTACTACAGAAAATCTGAAAGGATGGTGGACATCTGGGGGCATTTCCCTCTCTCTGAAAGTTTGCCTTACTGATGGGTTTCTAAACTTCTAATGTAAGTATTCCAGTCATATTAGCTGCAGACCCAGGCTACTAATCATTTACCTTGATCGTAAAACTCATTCAAAGTTGACCTCACTATTTGTTAATTAACTGTGTTATCATTTTAAAGAAAGCATTTACTTCCACCAAATTTCAGCGCTGTATTACCTTCCATCCTCCATGGTATTTGGAAATACACAATATAAACTCAGTCTCTTCAAGTAAATGCTGCCAATTTATTCAGTAGTAGTAACTGTGAAAGGCTCCATTAGCAAATCAGAATTGTTACTTTAAATGTATTTCAAGTAACCTATGAATCTACCCAGGATGCACAGGACAGTCAGGGTATCAGGCCCAGCCAGCACAGGCTTATGAAAGGCAGGTTCTGCTTAACCAATTTAATCTGATCCTGTGACAGGACGACTCACTTAGTGGATGAGAGAAGGGCTGTGGACATTGTCTACCTGGACTTTTAATAATGCCTTTTACACTGTTTCCTACAGCATCATCCTGGAGAAAGTGGCTGCTCATGGCTTTGATGGGGGCATTGCTCACTGGTTTAAAAACCATCTGGAGACTGGGCCCAGAGAGTGCTGGTTAATGGAGTTACATCCAAGTGGTGGCCAGTCACCAGAGGGGTTCTCCAGGGCTCAGTGTTGGGGCTGGTCCTGTTTAATATCTTTACTGACTACATGGACGAGGGTATCGAGTGCACCTTCAGTCAGTCTGCAGAAGAAACCAAGTTGGGTGGGAGTGTTAATCTGCTGGAGGATAGGAAGGCTCTGCAGAAGGATCTGGAGAGACTGGAGCAACAGTGTGAGTCCAGTGATGTAAGGTTCAACAAGGCAAAGTGCCTGGTCCTGCCCTCAGATCGCAACAGCTCCATGCAGCACTACAGGGTTGCGGAAGAGAGGCTGGAAAGCTGCCAGGTGGGAAAGGACCTCAGGGTGCTGGTCAACAGCAGGCTGAACATGAGTCAGCAGCGTGCTCAGGTGGCCAAAAAGACCAATGACATCTTGACTTGTATCAGCAATAGTGTGGCCACAAGTACTAGGACAGTGATTGTCTACCTGTACTTGGCACTGGTGAGGCCACACCTCAATTCTTGCTCTCAGTTTTGGGCCTCTCACTTCAAGAAGGACATTGAGGTGCTGGAGCATGTGCAGAGAAGACCAACGAATCACAGGTCTTAAGAGGAGCAGCTGAGGGAGCTGGGGTTGTTAGGCTTGGAGGAGACTCAGGATAACCTTCTCACTCTCTACAGCTGCCTGAAAAGAGTTTGTGGGCAACAAATGACAGAAATGACAGAAATGGCTTGAAGTTGCTCCAGGGGAGGTTTTGATTGGATAGTAAGAAAAATTTCTTCACAGAAAGGGCTGCCAAGCACTGGAAGACGCTGCCCAGGGAAGTGACCCAATCATCACCCTAGAGGTATCTAAAAGATGTGTACGTGTGGCACTTGGGGACGTGATTCAGTGGTGAAAACAGTGGTACTTGGTTATCAGTTAGAGCTGATGATATCCCATCTTAAACAATTCTGTGATTCTGCATTGGCCCAACACTGCCTGGTTCATTCAAACTCTCAGTAAACAAATGGTAAATGCTAAAGTAAGACTATTTTAATAAACAGAACAATTCAGCCACTGCTTCTACGCTAAGAAACCTTAATCTAAAGAATCTCTTCGTATAATAACCTCCATGGAGCCTACTTTAAAGCTGCTAGGACTAGCTGCACACAAATGCAGAAAAGCAACTTTGGCCACTGCTTTGCATTTCTACATAGGAAGAACAGCATTTTCCATACTATTTCTTTCTCTATCTGTTCCATCTCAAACTCTCACTCTGTACTGCTGTTTGTAGTTTAGCAACAGAAACATGCAATTGCTACTTGTTAGGTTTATCTGAGTAACACCCTGGCTCATGAGCAGAACTTTCACAGGATCTCTCCTATTTTTAGCAAGCTATTTTTTTAAAGTTGCTTATGTAGAGCTAGAATGGTAAAATTAAAAGTTCATTTAAATCAAAACCAGAATATTTTATTTCATCTCCATCTGCTACCCTTTGTTTTGGGTCTTTTTTGTTTTCAGGGGTTTTTTTCCAGTACCGAAATGCAAGGGTTTCTAAAAGCAGAGTTTAAATATATTTTAATATTATTTTAAATTTGGCATTAAACTTAAACTCAGTAGATGTGGAATTACAGAGGTCAGCTCTGTCCAATCAGGTGCATTATCCATTCATCTTGGCCATAAAAACATCAGAGACCCATTTAAACCAGATTTTATCCTAAAGACTTCCCCTCCCCCTTCCCCAAAACAATAATCACACGAGAAGAAACCAGTGCAGCAACTGAACTAATCAACTGTTTCACAAATCGTATTTGTTTTTCCTTGGGAATTGCATTTTTACTGCCAGGCCAGTCATAGAGGCATCATCAGCAAGTAGTTTCTTGATATCGTAAGTCTACAAAAAGCAGGTGGCATTAATGGGATAGGATCATCATTCCAACTAAGTGAATGCCAGTAATAATAGGATAATAAATGTCAGAGAAACATGTTGGATGGAACTCCAATCAGATATTAATCTACTCGACACAGAAAACTAGAGACAAAACATCTAAGAGCAAGAACTGGCAGAAAAAGCTTCACCACAACGACCTTACAAGAACTCTTCAAGTAAAAATATAAAGTGGAGAAAAACAAGGTTCACAATCATTTTCATTGGTATTTAAGGTACACGGGACTTACTGACCAGTAGAAACTCTGACTGCACATCTCTGCCTACCCACGGGACCCTACACTGCCTGCTGTTTCTCAGACAGATCTGATCATATTGTGAGCTCCTGGACTACAGTACACGGATCAAAGAAAGTTCAGTTGGTAATATATTATTTTCCACAACAGAAACGCTAACACTCACTAAACGACCCGTGACCATCATCCTGACCCCAATACGGTTGTCATCTGCAAGGACGGGCGAACTTTGGTCGTACACGCTGTGATTCACCTGGGGCAGGACAGACCACCTTCTGAACAATCACCGACTTTGTCCGCACTCAACACCAGCTTTTCCACATATGCACATACAGAGAGCTATTTAGTAGTGATTATTTATGCAGCCTTCCATATTAACTTTTATAAGCCAAACTCTGCTGCAAGCGACTTTGACATAAACCCAGAGCAGTAACTGTTGCAGTCAAGGAACTCTGTTCTCACGTCGACCCAGCAGCTAACGGAGGAATGCGACGCTAAGTAAACAATATTTCTCCCCCCCAGGGAGGGGGGAAAAAAGGAGGAAAAAGGCACCAAAAACACACCTAAGCCCCAGCCCGGCAGCCTGGAGCCATGCCTCTCAGCGCGGGGCGCCCCGCCCGGGCTAGCTGCCTCGCTCCGGGCTCCGCTTCGCCTC
>VWZD01010090.1:22845-37379 GCA_013396695.1 Sakesphorus luctuosus | reverse complement strand
GGGGGGTGGGGGTGGGGGAGTGTGAGTGGAGAGAGAGCGAGAGAGGGAGAGGGAGGGGAAAAAAAAAAAGGGGCTGAGAGCCCGCCCCCGGGGCTGTCAGATGGCTTCGGTTTCTGCGAGGCGATTGGCTCGGGGAGGGCAGAAATTACTCAGCAAACATGACTATTATTAGCTGCTTAGCAACAGCTCACCAAAGTAGAGAGACCACCCAGGCCGGCAACTCTTGTGTGTGCATCTCCAGCTTCAGGGGGAGCCTTAAAGAGATCCAGTCTTCTTTGCATGCAATACTTCCATTAAGGAATGCCTTCTCCCCCTTTCTTTTTCGTTTTCTTTTCAAGAACGTTGGTGGGTTCTTGAGGGGTTTGGTTTTGGGTTTTGTTTTCTTTCCCCGTCCGTGATGCTTGCAGACTAATACACGCGTGGAACTTTCTCGCGATTGACATACAGAAATACATTTTTCCCTTTTTAAAATAAAGACAGGGAAACGGGGGGAAAGCAGCATTAAGCGATTTCTAAGGGCCTTAAAAGAAAATCGTTTTGGAGGCATCTTGGCCTGGAGCTGCAACAAATACTGGGAGGTCCGAGCTGAATTCCCAGGCTTGCAGGAATAATGACAGGGTGGTGGATACTGCGGTAGAAAGTGCCAGATTTTTCTCCCTCTCTCTTTAGCTGAAGAGGAGACTTAGTTCCTTGCAAGAAAACCACTCCGTCCAGTTACAAAAACACAATGAAAACTTAACACTTGAGGGATTTTAAAGTCGCGGTAGCTAGCCTGTTTCAACTTAGGGCTCATTCTTAAACTGAAACCTGAGGAAAGCCAATTTTAATATGTTTTTAGTGTAAAAGTCCATGAAATGCAGCCTGCCTGGCCGCACTAAACATTTCTTAAGCTACACGCGATTGTTTACTTTTTTTGGCACCGTTTCTCTTCGTCTCGGTTCATTGAGAATTAGCCATTAATTTGCTGCTTTTAGAGCTACGCACATTGCCCCCAGCGCGGCTCCCCCGCGGAGGCATCTACGGACCGTGGCGGACCCCCGTGCGCACCAGCGAGGGGGGCAGGCGGGCGGCCCGGCCCCGGGGGGCGCTCTGCGGGGCTGCTCTGCACAGAGACGGCTGCTGCTTGCCCGCGGAGAAGCGCGGCTCTCAGGAGTTCGGGAAATCGGAGCAGCGGGGGTGGGGTGAGAGAAATGTAGAGAAAAAGGGGGGCATGAGGACCCAAGGTGCGAGGAACAGCCCGGGCAGCCGCTGCCCGGTGCGGTGCCGAACTCGCCAAACCCGCCGGCATAGCACACCTCTCCTTTCAGCCCCGCCGCGCGTGTACTTAGGGCAGCGGTCCTGGGCAAAACCCCTGAGCCTCTGGCCACTGCTAGCGTCCTCTCCTGTCGTTGGGACTGGCGTGCGCCAGCTGCGGGGCCTCCCTGGCGCCGGCAACGGGGGCGGGCAGCGACACGGAGGCCACGGCCGCCGGCGGGAGCGGGGTGCATACGGCACCGCTCTCTCCGTGAGACCGCCTAGGGGCACCTACGGGGCAGGGCCTTTACAGGGTCATACCCACTGGTTACGGAGTCCCTTTTCCCTTTCACTGTTTCCCACCTTCGTTTATCCCGCACTGGGAAACCTGCCTCCTTTAAGCCGCTGCCTTGTGCTCCACACAGCACTGTCTCCAGGATCGCTGCTGTCACGCATGCACACGTAGGGTGCATGCAGATAGAAGAAGAAAACCTGAAGTGGATGGAGCTGGAAGTTGTTTTCTCTGGGAGGCTCAAACCTGCACCTAGGGTGCAGTCAGCCAGCTCTAAGTTTCAACTTGGGAAAGCGGCCATCTCGCTATGTGACACTGCTTTTGCACCCTCTTAACCTCACCATGTCTGATGGGGTAGCAAAGCCGGTGGAGAAAGAAGGGATGAGTGGAGAAGCATTTTGGTTCAGCCTCCTAGCAGGCTCCAAAACCGGAAAGGGTGTCCTTTCAAGCACCTCGAGCCCCCACAGCTGCCCTGCGTGCCTCCTGCCCGCTAGGCTTCACACAGTAGCCTAGCGTCCGTTCTCACTCCTGGCTCCAAAACTCTATCTGAACACTCAAATTTAACAAGCACTATCTTAATCTCCCTTCTCTCCCTGTGGCCTAGAGGGATGTTTGGTTTTTTCTTTTTTTTAAAGCATACACAAGAGATTAATTACTGCAGAGATCTAATTGGTCTTGTNGTGACTGCCCCCAGTCTGCCTCATAGCTGATGCCTTCGTGCTACATTCCTGGCAATAATGTTCCTAATCAATCTGCCCTTATTTACATTTGTAAGCACTGCTGGCTGTGATATGCATGCCCTCTCTGTGCAACTGCTCCTCCACGCCAAAGGCTTTTTACATCTTCAGCAACTCACAGATTTCTTAACTAGGACTTGTTCTGTGGTGAAGGCCTGGGAAGGTGTCTCCTTATGCAGAGTGGCTGTAGTCTCTTAACCATTTAGATCTCTTTCTTTCAATTACTGGACAGCCTGGGCTGGTGTACAAGAATCTCAGTGCTGACTTTTGTCATAGTGGTTTCATTTTTAATGCTCTGGTTTTTAGGTCACCTTTGATTCATAACCCCCAGTACTGCAGAGCTTCACGCTTTCTCCAGCCAGGTGAGGGATTAAAAACAACTGAAGGTAACAGTGGCTAACAGGTATTTACAGTGATTCTACTTTAACATTTTTTTCGATGTTGCTTATCACCTGCGGCCACGCTACCAAAAGCATTAGCACTGCTGGAGCACCTGTTTACCTTAATAAAAAAACCACACAGAAATGAAGTGCAGGCGCTTTTGCTTTCTTTTGTAGGGCTACAAGATAACTGACCATGGGAAAAGACAGACTTGTGAAAACCCGATTTTTTTCTATTCCCTCAATTTTTTGCCTCACACAGGTTTGCATTGCGCAAGGGCACAGGTCTGCTTCGCCCCTGTACTCCACGTGCACACCTGACACTGGCTTTGACATGAGTTCACAGATCACTGGGTTTTGCAGAGCAGCCTGAGCCTCCCTCTCCGTTTCCACTCGCGGTGCCCTGCTGGCCACTGGGCCGGCGGGGGTTGCCGTCGGGGGGCGGCGGCGCTCGGCGGGGAGCCGCTCCGCAGGGCAGCGCCGCCGCGCAGCGCCCGCGCCTGGAGGAGGAGGCGGGCGGCCTCTCCCCCTCCTCAGCCCTAGAAGAAAGGGAACTGCTCGAGCCAACTTGTCAAAATAATGCGGCTAATTACCCCTGATCTCCTTTAATGGAAAGCTGCTCTGCACGCCACAAAGGAGCAAATGAGGGATCTACAGCACCAACCCTGGAACGCTGGGATTTTCTTCCGCGGAGGATTGCGGGGAAATGTGCCTCCAGAGGAAACTCCGAAGGTTCTGTGCTCCTCCCGCGCAGCAGCGGACTCCCCCAGGGGAGGACGAGAGCGCACGGGTAGCTGTGAAGTACAGTGGCAGGAACAAAGCCCAATCCCTTCAAAACCTGGAGGACATCCCAGTCCTAGCAGACCTTGTCATATTCCGCAAGGGGCTTTAGCTCAATAAACCCAAGTCGTCTTCAAAACAGATTCTTTTCCTGGCAAAATGCCCTGCCACTTGCACGACATTAATGTGCATTGAGAGTGGAAAGTTACACTGAACCCTTTTTAGACAGTCTGGACAGCACTGAGTCTGTGCAAAGATATAGCTCCAATCTTGCATGTGCCAGAAGGCAGGGCGTTCGTTTTCATGATCTCTGCCATCGGGCCTTGCGGGAAAAAAAACTGAGCGACACAATCTCTTTGACCCACTGCTGGAGCAACAAATTTATTAGAGATATACGCGTGAGAAATGAAAAGGGAGTAAAACAATTCAGGCTCATTGTATGTCTTTCTTTCATACTGCTAATCCGGTTTACACATCACGCCTACATCTCTCAATAGGGCTTTATACACTGTGGCAAAGGCAGAACAAAATAAAAGGTGTGTGAATGTGTGTGCATGTGTGTGTGAAATAAAAACAGAGAAGCCCAAGACATTTTAATTCAGAATGGGCTGCCAGTTTTTTATCTATGGGGTTTTGAAAGCAAATAGATTTTTAAAGGATTCCTCCCTCCCACCCCCTCCTCAGCCCTCACGTTTTAAAACAATACTACCTACTGCCCAGATACAGTATGATATTATAATCCAGACACAAATGGCCGTAGTAGCCCTAACCAGAAATTAGATACACCTACCAGACTGGTGCTGAAACAAGGTGAGACCCTCTAACCAAAGCTGGTAAATGCTATCTGGTTAGCAGCGGGCAGATACCTACCTTGGTTCCAACATTTCTTTTAAAACTATCCAACGACATCACACGTCTCCCTCATACCCCTCCCCTCTTTTGCCTCCCCCAGGTCTACCTCCCATAGTGGGGCTAAGGCAGCAGCCAGGAGGAGGTCTGTCACTGTACATCCCTCCGACTTCCAACCCCTGAAAGGAGTGGGGTAAAACACACGAGATGACAGCAGTGGTGTACTGGGCCCGACAGTGCCCAGTATCAGCCACACGCAGAGTCCGATTCTGAAGCCGGAGGCTGAAGCCACTGTTCACCTTAACCTAAGGCGTCCCCTGTCCTACAGAGTCTGACCCCAGAGAGGTTTCTGCTCCTCAAATGGCAGCTTGTTCGGACCAGAGCTCCCACAGATGCCGCGACCCTGAAACCAGGGACCCGTTTCCAGTCCTGTAGCGGGACTGCACACAGTCACGGCGGACCCAGTTCCCATCAGTGGCAAGTGCCACCCGCGCATCCCTACCGGAGCTCCGAGCCTCCGCATTGCCAAGCCGGGCGAGGGAGAGCAGAGCCTCACCCCGGGAAAGCNCTTGTCCCCCGGCACGGAGGAGGCGCCGGGCCCCGTCGCCTGTAGTGGGGCTACCCCAATGTCCTCCATCAATCCTGGGCCCCGGCGAGGGACCGCGCAGCCCCTTCAACACCGCCCCGGACCTGGGCCCTGTCCGCCGGGTCCCGAGGCCCCCGTTCCACTGTCGACCCGGTAGGGGCACCCCGGGGAGGTACCTACCATCACTGCCCTTGCCGGAGCCGCCCGGGGAGAGCTGGGCTGGAGGTCTGGATGCGCACTCATTCACTGGCACTGCCGCCTTAAGTGAAACATCACTTTTCTTTTTCCTTTCCTTTCCTTTCCTTTCCTTTCCTTTCCTTTCCTTTTTATATTTCTTTTTTCTCTCTCTTTTTCTTTTTTGCTTTCTTTTAGTTCATATTTTCCTTCCTTCCTTTATTCCTTCCTTCTTTCCTTCCTGTGACAATNCTTTATTCCTTCCTTCTTTCCTTCCTCTCTTTCCCTTTCTTTCCTCTCTGCTCCTTTTTTTTTTTACCCCAAAGGAACCGAAAATGTAAAAAAACAACCCTCCTAGGTTGCAGGCATTCTGCAGAGTGCTGGAAAGCCTTACAATTACATGCCTGTTTCTATTAAGCAGCTCCATCGTCCTCTATGTGGGTGGTCTGGCTCTCAATAGGCAGGACCTGTCAGGGTCACGTGACGGACCCGAGAACGTTGCCCCTTTACAATAAACTTTAAGAAAAAAAGCGAAGGAAGAGAGGAAGGAAGAGTACCTCCCCCCCTCCCGCGGCCCCGCCCGACTGCTCCCCCCGGAGCACAGCACACCAGAGCAAGCTGGTCTCCTTCAACCTCCATCCCCTCTCCCTTCTCTCACCTTGGCTGCTGAGAGGAGGAAGAGTGTGCAAGGTGCCAGGTGGTCGAATGCGGTTTCCTTGTCAAGAGAAAGAGTTGGATGTGTACAGAGAGGAGAAAGAAGCAGAGTTTGAATCTGGCTGCTGAGCACCCTGGGCTGCACCTGGTTCAATTTGGTTCTGAAAGGTTTGTGCTTGTCCTGCTTGTTTTGCTAGAAGTCACTATAAAGTCAGCTTTCAGGTGAAGCAGCACAATGCAAGAAAATTAGCTCCACTGAATAATTCTTGAATGTTACTGGAGAAGAGCACAATGACTTCTTTTTGAAAACACTATTTTCTTGAATAGTTACAAACAGGATATACAAGAAGAAATTTATTACTGCCTTTTTAGAAGCTTGTGGTGGCTGATACCATTACAGGACTGGAGAGAAGTCATGTCAAGTGTTGCTCCTGAATTAGGGCACATTGCAAGGAGTAAATTACCTGTCTTGGACGACTTGTCACTCTTTGATGATCCTTTACCTCTAGTCAGTTAAACTTGATTTGCTATTAAATTTGAAATCTCCTCAACATATTTTGAGAAGAAAATATATCCCATATTGCTGTAGCCCTGCGTCCAACTTGCCCAGACATTTCTGTTTGTGGCATGTTTAGAAAATGTGCTTCATGATTGGGTTCCGTGATTTCACGTGACTTTTTTGGATACTCTTTAGCCATATTTTATCTATATTGCTCCTGTTAAAGAATTCTCCTAATTGAAAAGAATGTGTATGTTTCAGTCATATGTTCACTATCAAGAATATAAAAACATTGTATAAGAAAAACTGTTAGGAAACATCTCACAATCAGATTGCATCAAGCCAGCCTAACTCCATACATATTACCTGCATAAAACCAGGCTAGGCATCAAAATAATGAGTAAGAAGGACATTTTGCCTATAAAACTTACTATTTTTTACACGGCAGAGGGACTTACGTCAATGATAAAGTGTTGGAAGAGCACAGAAAAAGACATTTTACAGGATTTTTAAAGAACATATGAAAAACATGGAAGGGAGGGAAACAGAAAACAAAGACAAATCTGACTTTGCTTCTGAAAACTAGACATCCTCTCTCTAAGTAGCACTATGTTTCAGTGTTTCACTTCTATCCTATTTTATTCTCCTTTGCTCCTATACTGATACAGACTATATATCAATCAAATTCTGCATTTTCCTACTCAAGCCACTGTTGAAGGACTTCAGCTCAACTATTTTGGTTGTAACCGTAGGTGGTTCTGGCAAGAAAACCATTCTGAATGTGCGGCAAGGCCATCATGCCAATGACCATGTGTTGCACCACTGTTTGAATTAAGGCAGAGAGCTAGCTAAGATTAGGAGAACTCTCTCATAGTCTTGCTATGGCCAGGGCAGCCTCATGCCTGGATGACTGAATCTTGTGCCAAGTATCTGCAAGTCTGATGCTAAAGTGAAGCAAGTTTCTGAGAATATTTTTTTTTTAAATGAATAGTCCCTTATTACTTCTACGCTGACCTTCACTATCAAGATATTGAATGCTAAGTCCTCATCATTCAGAATTTTAAAAGTGGCAGACATGGTTTTCAGCTATGAGTGTGTTCATCTCTGGAGCAGAAAAAGGAGAAAGGAGAGAGGGTAAAGGAAGAGACATTGATTGCTTTGCTTTTGTTATAGAGAGCAAGCACAGCTGTGGGTGTAAGTCTGGTAGTCCTTTGGTACTTGTATCATGAGTATGTTGCAGATGGCTGGTGATATAAGAAAGGCTATGGAAAGAGAAATTCAAATGCCAAAAAAGTTCTCAAAAAACCCCAACTACCGGAAGTCTTAGATCACTTGCTCCACTCTCTTTCTGAAGACAGAATTGGTTCACATGATATTCCTGGAAGGTGGTTACCCAGTCTGGCCTTTTAAAACTTGTTCCGTGATTTTTCTTCTCAAACAGTAGGTTTGAGACAAACCTGCTGGTTCTGGCTGTTGGGAAGGTTTTTCTCAATATCTAACCCAAATTTCCATTTCTATAGTGGAGACATATTACTTCTTGTCCTTTTTAACTGTGAATATAAAATTTGATACCTTTCTCATTACCTTAAAAAAATTATCCATGTATTTCCTTTGTATTTAGTCTCCAGGCAATTCATTCCACCTTTCTCCAGTGGCATATTTTCTAAATCTCTACTGAGTGTTAGCTGACTCTCTGTGGTGCTCCACAGCTGTTTCAAATGTTGTGGTATCAAGGCTCACACACTACCTTTCCCAACATATCTTAGTGTGGAGTTTGCTTTATTTGCAGATGTGGCATGTTCTTTTGCTTGTGCTCAGGATAGAATCCACTCTACTCCCAAGATCCCTTTCTACACTATCATTACGTGATAGCTTCCCTTTAAGCACGTCTGTATGTCACCGGTAAACATTTCTATTACACCTTTATGTATGATACTCAGCTTTTATGAAATATCATTATTTTCTTACCTGCTTCTCTTTGATACCATTGTGCAATACAGTAAGCATTCCAGTGAAAATTTGGTCATCATTAATGAATACATTAAATGTTTCCACCATACCTCTGTTGGGCCTTTTTAGAAAAAAAAATTATGCCTGTTAATCTTGCAAGTCAACTCAAAATTCACTGACTTAATTAAAAGATATTGCCAAAAAGCTTTCCATGAAGAGTAGTTTAAAGTTCAATAAGTGTAGAGTTCCTCTATCAGAAATTAGCCGATCTTTCCTCAGACTTCAACAGTATATGATTTACATGGCTAATTTATTGACCAGCTAAGACTGATGGTTTAGTTCAGAATGTCCCATCAAGCTTAGAAGACCCAATGTCATACCAAGGATTCCCACCATACCAGCAGAAACATGGAACTGAAGGAAGCTCTTCAGAAAATAAATAGGTGGTCTCTAGGCTGCACTCTCAGGCCATCTCTGACTTGATATGAGCTTAATAAACCTGAGAAACCTCTTAGGTCACCCCTGGGCTAATGGCCATCCCTGGCCTAAGAGGTTTCTGAGATTTATTTAGGTAATTAACATAGTATATAAGGTTTCTGGTGTGTTTATACAGGAAATACAGACAGAATGCAAGAGCTAGAAGGCAAGAGAGGCAGATCTCCTGTATGGACTCTTTTTCTCCATCACTCCCAAAAGCTAGAGCTCTGAAGTCTCATATGTTTGTGTCACTGTATGTGGCCTTTTTTTAAGCCTGCACATCATCCTAAAAATGGTGCAAATCATCCCCAGGGGACCAAAGATTTCATGAAGTGCAGGAAAATAACAAAAGCAGCACTATGTATCTGACTGTTTGTTGCAAATTTATCTAGATCTAAGAAACAGTCACACCTTGTACCTGTTGAAACCATGGTGATCAATGAGGACTTGGGTTTCATGGTTAGAAGAATATGCTGAAGAACATACCTGCCTGTAAACACCCTGTTTCTACTGCAGCATTTCCCATATCCATACCTCTCCATGGGAGAGAGAGAGACATGCCATCAAAGAGAGACTTGGAATTTGGTGAACAATTCCCTGGGAACATGAGCAGTAATGGCCTTCATGGGACTCTGCTAGGGTTTTGCTGATAGGTTGTCCCTACCTATCTGCCAAATGAAGAATTGTAATAGAAGGGCTAAACAATCTGCCCTTCTCCAGGCAGTGCTTCCTAGTACACTGACAGTGACCAGGACTGAGGTGATTTCCTTGACAATCATTTACTATTAACTGTACTTGACTCTGCTTTCGAAACATTGTCATGGTGGTGTTGGGATGTTGTGCTAAAAATATACCCAAGGGTGGTTTTGTGAGTTTTTTTTTTTTTATATAAATTGGAACAAAGTGGAATAGTTGTGAATCTAGGCAAGGTCATGGGTACGAAAGTCTTTCTTCAGCTCTGAAAGAGAAGCAGTGAACTTCAAAGTTACATGCTAGTTAGGAACAGTGCCTGTGAATTAAATTATGTTGAATTTAATTAGACAAGGGAGGAAAGGCATTTGAGCCTCTGAAATAGAGAGGAGTTAGGAGGTGTTATCTCCTAAGATAGCGGAGAAACAGGAATTTATTGCCTAGGGAACACCCAGAGGTTTTTGGAGGGAGCTGTAGGAGAACACTGAGAAATATTTTTTTGTATATGCCTTACATAGATGCTTAAGTTTGCCCTAAACTGCTAAAGAATCCAGGATTTCTCGTTCTGCCTTGTTTATGAATTTCAGTTCCCAGGTGCATATTTTGAAGGGAGTTTTTAATAACAGAAGGGTTTGTGCACCCAAAAGCTATTGTTTTTCCTCCAGCTATACAAGCCGGACTAATAAAAGATACTATCTCTGCCTTCACATCTCATTTTAACAAACTAGCTTCTCAGCTACAGTGTAGTCCAGTGTTTCTGAATGCCAAACTGTTATTAAGGAAGCCTAACTTTCTTTTGCTCTTCAGATTTTCAGTTGCTCATCTATAGATGTCAGAACAGAAATCTGCCATATGCTTAGCTGATGTGTTTAGACCCCAAAGCATAAGAAGTGAAAGACTGCTTTTGGCATTTTATGTCAGCTAAGTTATCTCTAGAGTTTTTCTCCCAAGATAAATGCCAGCTATGTGCCTCAGAATCATGATGAAGCTGTGTTTTGTACGGTTTCTTTGCCTTTTCATTTTGTCAATTACTTTCATGTTCCACTGGGCAAGAGCAGCCAGTTAGTCTTTTCTACTATATTTAATAAGTCTAGGTAAAAATACTGCACTATAAATTGTAACCCCAGACACTCTCATAGTAGATTATTTCTTCTAAATAACAACGGAAAAATTTTGCCTTTTATTTGGTGTAGCAGGGAAGGAATGCACAGGGCAATTATTTCCTTCTACCTCCAAAAATTGTGCATCACAACAAACTTCATATATTTATGAGTTTGATTTTCCTTATTAATGATATTATTTAATTTACTGCAAAGTAAATGAGAAAATGAAGTCTTAGCACTCACTAGGCTATTATCTTAGCTAAATTTTGCTCAGTGAGTCACTTAGGAAATCATCTGTATTAGTGATGTTCAATGACGTGCTATTGAGAATTCTGTGCTCATCTGTAAAAAATTGTTTGGACAAGCAGTCTAGCATTCAAATCTCAAAGATACACTCATGAACATTTATGAATCTATGTTTAAAGCTTGCTCATTTTTCTGTATATCATCTTTATTGCTACTAATGCCATTGGGCTTTACTTTGAAAAAAAACCCAGCTACTTTCTCTTCTGGACATGTGGCTGGAGCTTCTGTCACTTTGCAGATGGCTGTTTCCATCTTGCACTGGCAGGACTGATAGTGGCTTTTCTGGTTCTTTGATGACCTGTAACTTTCATTCTCTTTTCACATACAGTTCTCTTGATTTTGGGAAGTGCTTAATTTTCTCCACTTCAGGCTGCTAGGAGGCCCTCTGCAAATAAACAAACAAACAAACAAGAATCCCCTTTAAAACCCTGGGACCTCACACAGCAAAATTGAGCATTTATATCCTGCTAGAATTCATGCTTCCAAAATACCCATGGAAGTATTTTTGAGTGCAATAATTCAGTTGCAAACTGAGACTACATGATATCTGGACGGAAGAGCTTAGAAAAACACAGCCTGTTAGAATTGTGGGCTTATTTCCAGCTGCACTGACTTTACTGAGAATTAATTGCTCTTGAATAAAGTAGTGCTGTTGAGTTATTCAACGGAACTCTTCCATCTGTATGAATTGTAGTATTATGAGCTAGTTAAAGAGTTCATTGATGTTTTCAGAAGTGGTAAAGCTGCACATTTTAACCTTCTTATGGATCCTACAAGAGTCACAATCCAAAATATTGTCTATTTTCCCCTCTTATTTTTCTTATTTTTGGTTTATTTTGGGGGGCTTTGTGTGTTTGGGTTTTTTTAGTAAAAATATTCTTTTTGTAAGCAAAATGCCTGTATGCTACCAAAGGAAGGTGTCTGTCTAGAGTGATGATTCATGACACATACCAAACAAAGGAGAGTAATACTTTCAGTTCTCCAGCAAGCAGCCATTCTGGCCCTTTATATTTAATTTGGATATCCTATATAAAAGCTGTGTGGACTGAATGACACCAGGTTAAATTTTAAACCACTATAGAGTGAATTGAGCTGAACTCTACTTTGAAAACTGTCCTTGTCTGCTGACTTGCATAATGTCATTAAAGCTTCTAACCCATATTTTCTTGGCATGTTACTTCAAAAGAATGCTTTAAAACATGAATTGCTTTAGATAATTAAAGAGAAATGTAAATGTCTTTTAGCATACTGCCACAGAGTATAGCTTCAGTTACAGGAAATAAATTTCATTTTCAGAATTGACTTACTTTTATTTTTTTTAATTCTGCCATTGATTGAACAGCACCATGGCCTAGAGTATTAGAGGATCATCAGAGAAGGTTGGCAAAATTAGATAATCTGAGGAAACCCCTCTTGCAGTGCACCATTAAGAGGAAAACATATGCTTTGGTTAAGGTTAGGCTATCAGCACTGTGGAGCTTTGTAGATGAGAATAACTGTGATAGTAGGAATGGGGGAATCAGACTCATCAGGTATAATGAACCCTATACAGTCCTGTGACTGCTAAGTGTCTTTTGAGTTGAGATTACAACAACTTGATATCAAAGTCTGTGCAGTTGCTGTAGCTTAAAACCCCCCAAACATCCCCCCCATTCTCCCCCGACCTCCAACTTTGTCATTAGGAAATACCACTGGAGAGCAAACAAAAGAATGAAGTCTCATTAGTGGTAGATGTCAGGGAACCACATTTTCTTTGGCTTTGTTGACACATTGCTTTCTTAAAAGTAATCACCTTCAGCTATAATGGATTACTCCACCAGGAAGAAAACTAATCCTCCTCTTCAGCTGCCAATCAGGGCCAAAGAATGTTCCAAGAATTCCACAAGATGACACACTTAGCTAAATAAGAGTAGTTTGAGAAATTCTTTGCCTTGGTTGCCTTGTGAAGGAGTAATGATTTACAGGGGTTTCACATTGCTCTGGAACTGTTACTGAAATTTCAGCACCTGCGTCATAACAGCAACTCTGTTTTTTAATTCTTTCATTAAGAAATAGGCTGTTGACCCACAAACCGAGAAAAGGTGTCATGGAAGTTATATATGTATCACGGGGGAGTAATTATTAACTCTTGCTGTGTCATAAACGTCTTTTTGGGACAGGCTTTTCTTCTATGAAAAGTAGGAAATAACCAGCTAAAATGCATTGAAATCTGGAATTCCTAGTATTTCATTTTCAGGTGCTATGGTAGGTAGAAACCCACTTGGCTAGTTGAATCACCTTGATATTTTTATGACACCCAGAGGAAGCTGTTCTGGACTTGTGTTTTCTAATGTTAGTTGGTTATAAAGGAAAAAACCCCCCTAAATATAGGACACTCCTCATTTTTCTTCTACGTTACCCAAGAAACATGGATATTACAATAAGTAGATCCACTCATATGAAGAAAAATTTAGCAATCATAACTTGTAACCCAACCTGTGGAGCTGAAGTTACTCCATCCCTTCTTCTGCAAAGTATAATCAGGTCCAGGGCAGGATGCCATCATCTATCACACAAAACCTTGGAAATACTGAAAATACTGAATTCACAGGACAAACTTGCAGAGCAGGGTGCTTCTTTAGCCCACAGTGAAAACTGAAATTTAAAAGTCAAGGGCCACTTTGGTTGCTGCAGTTTTGTGCTTGAATGCTCAGGGTAACAATACTTTGAGTTGAACTGGCAGACATAGGTAGGAGATAAGAATTTTTAAAACAGTTTTTTTCATTGAAGCCAGCACCTTATGAAATGATCACAAGTAGCCTCCAGGCCCCCTAAACTTACAGGTGATTCCTTTTTACATTTCTTCCTATGCCTCTCCCTGACATGTTTTGTTCAGTTTGCTACTAGGAAAAAAATGAGGAGAGGGAGGAAGAATGACAAAAATATCCAGTAATATACTTGAACCTTCTCAAACCCTCCAAAGAAGTTCCTCATTTTAGTTATTTCAAGTTTTGCTGAGCTTCAGTTTGAAACCTGACCCAATGAAACATCTATTTTCCTTGCACCAAGAAATTTCTCAGTAGGAGAGATATTGATGAAAATTAGCTTCTGCAATAGAACATCTCATAAAAGGTTAGATTAGCTATATATAACTTTCATAAATTGAAGTTTTCTGATCATATAAAGAACAAAAGTCTCTTACAAACTCAGTTCCATTAAAGCCAATGACATTGCATGGGATTTGACTAAGGCTGAGTTCAGTGTAGATATAAGTCTTCAGAGGCCATTATATAGATCTATACTATAGGGAAGGAATTTAAGGCAGTGAAAGCTTTTGTGGTAATCTAACAGACAAAGGGTGGTTAAGTGAAAAATGTTTAGGTTTTGTGTATTTCAGAAGACTACTTTAAACAAACATCTTTGTGTTTAGGTACTACATTGAAGTGTAGGATAGGAATTGTCTTTTAGGTGTTTGATAACACCTGAAAGTGAATTCAGATGAAAGGGTCCGAATTTATGGCATTCCAGATCTTTCTGGCTTATTTCAGTTGTGCACAATCTCCTTGGACCTTGCTCTTTTAGTTTACACCTTTTCAGGATGAATTAAGAGGTTGTAGAACACAGNGATATTGATCTGAAACTTTCACAATGCTCTTCAGTTTGTACCATTGGGCTGAGAAACTTATGTATGCCAGGATCCTCATGAGATTTCTAGTGCTTCTGAGTAGGCAAACAGTCCTCCATAAACAGGTTTTCTTATGTTCTTTCCCCATTTCCACTTACAATCCCTGCAGGAATCAGAAATACAGCATTAGGCCAAAAAAACCAAAACCAAAACCAAAACC
>VWZD01010090.1:11713-22460 GCA_013396695.1 Sakesphorus luctuosus | reverse complement strand
CAGGATAGCTTTCCTACTCTACCTCTAATCAAGATTTTTTCTTGTATCTGCTTTAAAAGGGTGATGGTCCTACCTAATACATTTTTAAAACTATTTCAATAGAAATGGCACTTTACATTTTTACTGAAGTCCATTGCTAATCTGAAGGCTGAAAAAAACTCTTTAGCAATTTACTTAATTTTGTGAGACCTCTTAATCTTGCCACAGCAAAAATAAAAAAAAATAATAATGAATTGATATGTGGATATTAATCTGAAACTTTCACAATGCTCTTCAGTTTGTACCATTGGGCTGAGAAACTTATGTATGCCAGGATCCTCATGAGATTTCTAGTGCTTCTGAGTAGGCAAACAGTCCTCCATAAACAGGTTTTCTTATGTTCTTTCCCCATTTCCACTTACAATCCCTGCAGGAATCAGAAATACAGCATTAGGCCAAAAAAACCAAAACCAAAACCAAAACCAAAGAAAGGACAAAAACAGTGGAAGAAAGCAACTACAGTGTTTCAAACTGCTAGCAATGCCTGATTAAAGCTTGTATTTGCTCTGATCTCCAGTTTTGCTTACAATTTTGGGCGTGACACAACTGAGGGAGTGGGCGAGGAACATCACTTGTTTTCTCTGGTGAAGAAGGCAATAGATTTCAAGGGCAAAACCCGCTAAAATAAAGTAGAGGCATCTTAGGCATCACATTAGGGATTAAATACTAAATTTAACAGGCATATAGTACTGACCAATGGTTATATTTGGCTAGCACATGGCTAAGCTGTAGCTTAGTGATTGACAGACTTCATTTAAAATAGCAACCAGTAAACAGAAAGTACTGCAGAAGAAAGGGTTCTTGCAAAGAATTTAGGACTCATGGAACATTTTAAAAATTATTCTAAGACTTTTCTTATAAAAAGCTTGTCTTTGTAAAGGAACAAGTATTTTTTAGTACTTTGAACAATCTCATGTATAGGAATACTGGTTCTTCAGCTGCAGTCAGTCATATAGAAAAAGTGGACATGATGTACAGTGTAGCAAATAATGGGTTTTCTAACTCTAATAACAAAGACCTGTTGTCTTAGTAAAAGTCGATACTAAATTCCATTTTGGAAAGGTCTTTCATTGCACAGCAAGCCATTACATGTCTTTTACTTATTAAATGTACTTTTAAGATACTCTAATATGTAGAGGTCAGACTGGTATGTCTTTAGTCTTTGTATATAAACCTATATCTACACAGTTAGACCAAATTCTGTATTTTCATAGATTTGATCTTTCTGCTGTTCTTTCTGCCTCATCATTGAAGCTTATGCTGGCTGGTTAGTACCCACTGGCTGGTTAGCACTTTCAAAACTCTGGGAAGCCACTTCCAGCTAAGACTGTTAAACATAAAGGGATGTATAATCATGGAGGAATCCACATATTTAACTCTAATTTATCTTTGACTAAAAACATGGCCTCCGAGTTCATCTTTTATAGCTCTAAGGAAAAAAAAAGTTAAATTAGAACTTATTCAATTATGCCGAAAGCATGCAGAATGTATTTAATCTGACAAATTTCTTCTGAATCTAAAACAAAATGCAAAATTCTAAATGTTGAAATTTCCAGCTGATTCAGTTTTATCCTTCTAATTCCTGCTGAGATTCCCTCTTAAATAATCAAATAGTCACTTTACTAAAGTCTATGACAGTGTTCTTTCAAAGAAGAAGGCTTTGTCTATATAGAAACATCAGAAACATGGGGGCCAGACCTTGGGGCCCACAAAAAGCCTCTGACTGTCTTCCACCTATGCCCTAACAATATAGGTCTGACTATCCATTGCAAGGGTTTAGATAGCGCATTTAAAGGTGAAACAGACTAGCTTTTATCAATAGTGACTGTAATTCAGAACTGTGTGAAATAGTATCTGTCACACTCCACCCTCTTAAAACTACAGTAGTGATTGTGATATATACTAACACTATTCATAATGTTATAGTACATTAATTTTACTTAAAATTAGAAAATGTTGGGAAATATTTTGCTGTATCAAATGTTTTGGTTTGAAGACTTTGGCAAAATGCCAAGTATAAACCAAAGGACAAACAAAGTTCTGTCCCCACCCCACCAAGGAAGGGAGAACAGGCAAAAAAACCCCAAAACAAAAAACTGGGCACTTGAACTTAACTAGTTATATATTTACACAAAAGAAAAGGGAAAATTAAAAGTAGAGTACAAAATAACACATACCTACAAAAGTTAGAAATAACCAATAATTCCCCACTCCTCATCAAACACAAATCCCACCATTCTAGCTACAAATCACTCAAGAGAACTCAGTCTCCCCAGGGACAGACTCAAGCAGAGAAAACTAAGAATAAACATTTACTTCCCTGTAGATAACACAGTAGTGAGGTGGGGCTGGGCTTAACTCAGCAGACCAGCAGCAGCATCCTGTCTCTACTTCAGCCATGCTCAGAAAGACCAAACTCCTCCTATGCTACTATGTTTACGTTTGCGGTGACATCAGAGTATGGTATGGAACACCACTGGCCAGTAGAGTCAACTGTCAGCTGGTCTGACCAAGCTGAGTCTGCTGATAATCTAAGGCCTACTCTAAAACTAAAGTTTAAATTTAGGCTTAGCTAAACTCATAACATCACATGAAAAGTGAGAGTAGATTTAAATCATAGTTTAAATCATACCTGAAGTCAAGAATGAAGGTTAAAAATTTACACTTAATTTTGCCATTTCCTGATTTTGCAGTGGAATGTTTCGATACAGTTTCAAAATGGTATTTCTTTTTATATTCTCACAGTGGCTCAGGTATCTTATTTTCCTGCAGGACATCTAAGTTCTAAAATTGAACACATACTGTGGTTGCTGCAATACAGCTACAAGAAGAGGTTTGTATCTTACCAGCCCTGTACTGTAGGGAATATTCTCCCTCATAAACTAAGCTAAGCAGAGGCAATGAAGTATGTATCCACATCTCTACAATTGGTTTCTTCCTTTCAAAAGGCACTGGTAGAAAAATAATTTCACTAGTATACTTAAGAAAATCACAAGTGCAAGCAGTTATATTCAAAAGGAAATGCTGAACAAGAAATGTTAGGAAAATAATAAATGTTTATGTGACTAACCATTGCAGCTCTTGCAGTCCCATAGTATTCAAGTCAGTCTGAGGTCACTGTCTGACCACTGTGCATTGCTTAAAGCAAAGTAAGCAGGAATGTGTTCTTGTGATATAACTGCTTAGCACTTGAGCCAGACGCAGTCTGAGAACTGATGATAGTAAAGCCAAGGCAAAGTTCTTGAGGACTTAAAATGAATTTTTCTTTGTTATGATTACCTCTCAGCCAGATCAGTTTCCTAATCTGTTTCCCTATGTGGCTGAATAGGCATCAGAGCTGGCACAACAAATGGTCCAGAGCAAGGAAGAAACTAGTCTAGTATGGCCCGTAGACAACAGCCCATACCAGGACCCTGCTTGGTGATGAACGGCTGCAGATGAGAACCTAAATATTTGGAAAGCTGATATGAGGTCAGAGGAGAAAGAAATGTGGCCTCCATCATCTACCATAAACAAATGAACCATTCCTGTTGTCCTTAAAATACTCTTGCTGTTATTCAGTGTAGACCAACTGATCATGTGAACTGTTCCAGAAATGGGAAAAGAGCTGTGTAAAACTCTGCTCTTTTAAACATTAGAGCTGCACAAACAAACTATTGCTTTTCACTAAGGATTCATTCTCAGGTCAATAATTTTTTAAAAATATTGGTATGCTCTAATATTACTTCACCTGAAGTGTAGTTCAGAATTGAATAATTCCTTTTCTGAGATTTATGAATTAGTCATTCATATCAGTTATTGCACTTCAAAGGGCACCCAAAAGTTAACACACTATTCTGCTCTTACATTCTGCTTGCTCTTCTCAGAGAAATTTTTCATGAGTGAAGAGAAGCAGGCAATGAATGTGAAAGTCAACTCTGATCCCAGAAGACAGCAGAGCAAGTAGGTAGAGAATAGTCAGGAGAATCAATCTGTAGAAAAAGTATAGAAAACTCACAGTTGCTATCATAGCTGATAGAAGAGAAAAATGATGCAAGCAGCATAATGTAGTAAATCAACAACGAACTTTTCAGATGCTTCCGAGTCCTTGCTCAGAACAATCACTTACATACTTATTTTATTCCCTTTAAAAAAATGAAATTAGATACAATCTATTTATTTACCATCCACAGAAAGGGTATTGTAGCCTGTGTAAAGGCTATGTTGCCTTCCCTATATGTTTTCAGTGTCTCACTCTCTCTACAGTTTAGAAGCAAAACTTCTCCATGTCTCATTTCTGACCCATATCGGTTAGGATGACAAAAACAGTGCCTTTGAAAAGGGAAACAAATAAAAGAGCTGTTTTATTCAGCCAAGCACTAGTGAATCTTGGTTTTCCAGACATGTTTTCATCCCTTTGCAACACTTTGTGAAACTTACCTCAAGCCTAGTTAAAATCAGTGGACAGCTGAACTACATAATTTGACACTTCCCATTTCCTCAGAAAACCAAGTTAAAATCATGCAGGTATCTAAGCCATATGATTGAAGAATGCTCTGCAAGTATAGTATTAATTTTGCACAGTTTGGTCTCTGACAAGGAAGACTTATTAGTAGATCCATTGTTTGAGAAGAATTGTGTTTATCCTTCTTGCATTGACTTGGTCTTATCTGCAAGAGCCTAACTCCGTGTTTTTCAACATGCAGAATGCATGAGAATTCTTATTATCTCCTTTTGCAATCAATCTGTATGATCAAAAGTACTGTTACTCACTGATACCACCTTTCCAAGAACCTGAGCTGTAGACTACTGGAGGTATGCATGGTACATTAGTCAATAACAACCAGATGAAAAAAGAAGTTAGACATGCTGAAAAGCCAAAGATTTTATGTGTGACTGCTGCTGCCAATGGCAATTTTGCAGGTGTTGGAACTGCTATGTGTCAGTACCGAAGGCCTCTGGTTATTTTTTTCTCAATCCCCTGGTTTTGGAGTAGTTACTGTCCCAAATACCACAGTGTATTCAGGTAGCAAGCCACAGATGGCAAATAAGACTGGCATATATATTGTACGGTAACCACAGGTCTAAGAAGGGTTCAGTGGACAGAACTACATTTTAGGTAAGCACACAAACAACTCTCAAGTGCAGGTCTTGCCAGATGATGGTTAATTCTATTTATGTATGGCTCTCTGCCTCACAAGCTGTCCTAATGTGGAAGCCTCCAAGTGTCTTCCTGACAGCTAAAGCTGTGTTGATGACTGCTTATCCAAATAATGCAATGGGCCAAAATAGCCCCATCTTGCTAGCTTATTATTTTTTCCCATGATGTTCTCTACATAATGTGAGCTGAAAAAAAATATCTAACTAGGGGATAGAGAATTTTGTGGGCAGACTTCAGGAGCAACACAATTTGTTGTTGTGAAGTAAATATGGAAGATAAGGATAAAAAATTAACAAAAGGGAAAGACAACAGAGAGTGATATTTAGAATGCTTCCAAGCTGCCTCTCTGTTAAAACTCATACACTCATCACTGAAAATCCATATTGGGACAGATTTGGTTTTTAAGTAAATCCTCAGTAGTAAGTCTCTCAAGTATAAGTCTTTGACTAGATTACTCTAAAGTGAATTAACCTACTCTTAACTGAAAATGGCATCAGTGTTCCTTGCTTCCATGTACTTGATCTTCAGAGCTGGTGTCATCTAAAACTACTGTCCCAGTGAAGGCTGAGAGGGAACACCGACTTAAAAACTCAAGACCTAGACTTGATGCTTCATATCACTCTATGTGGATGTAAAACTGTCCAGATTTGAATGTTGGGAAGGAAAATCTCTAACCTACCTTCTTTTCAAGGAACATTGTGGAATATAGATATAAGAAAAATATATTTCAGCCTCCCCTCTCTGTCTCACCTTTTGTAACTTATTTAGCCTGCTAGCTTCACTACCTGAGGCCTTCTAAACCTTTGCTAATCCTTTTCTGTCTCTATATCTAGAAACTACTAATTTCTTTTTGCCTGTCGCTTCAAAATGAGTCTTTAAAAAGGAAAGATTATTTGCTCCTAAAACATCTCTAGGGAAGGATACCTAAGGATTCTGATGAAGAACATCAGCTTGTCATCCATCCACTCATTGCTTTGGCACATAAATACACCAAACATGACTAAGGGAACAGAGAGCTTGGTGCCACGAGGCTTTCTGTGGTGCTTGCTGGAAGCACAACATGCTCACTGATATGTCAGCATGGAGAGTGCATTATAAAATAATGTATGCAAGACTGACTATGAGGTAAAAGAACTTTTTATGTACAGTCAGTGAAACTCCTCAGCACTAATTGTTCAAAAAGGTGAGAACTGACAGCAAAGAGTTTGCAATTATTTCTCTCTGAATTTCTACGCAGAGGAGGTTCATCAGTGAGATGTGCCAAAATCATACACACCACCTAGGTGCAAAATACTAGTACTTGAAAACCCCTTGATACATGTACTAAGCTTACAATTACCTACAAGACGCAAATGCAGATTTAGAGTACTTGAGAACAAAAAATTATCTTGGCAGTATGGTATAACATAACCCAGCTGCATGTACCAGGAATTTAGTTAAGTTTTGGCAGGCAGAAGCTGCTGTTTCCTTTACTTTCCCCTTCCCTCCACAACCACACCATCAGGGTATGGAGTGCTTTGTGCATGTGCGGTAGTACAGGACGCTGTTACGCTTGGCTATTCAAGTTGTACAATGGCTACTGAAATTAGGCACAGCACTTACCAATCTCCTGTTTGCCTGCAGACTCCTATTTTGTTGACCACAGAATTTCACAGTAGGTGTACTACCTGTGCCAGGATTAACAGGTGTGTTTGAATGTCAGCTTGTTTCAGACTTAGCATAATGTGTTTTCTATCACCCTACATGGGGTATGCAAGGGTTTTAAAAGTAAGTCCTGAGGAAATATTCAGGCTCAAGGAATTAGATTATGAGTGTAGCACTACTTGCATCACTTAATTTCAGCACACTTCCATAATACTAATTGTCTTGTCCAGAGATTTGAAAGAATTTCTGGTCCTATTTAGGGAGCCACTCAGCCAGCATATTTTCCATGTTAAAACATCAATACATGAATTATGAAGTTATTGCACAAAAGTGAATTCAAGAATTGATAGTGAAAACTATTTTTGTCCAAGATCAACTTAGTGAAGACACTAATTTTTTTGAGACATACGTAAAAAAGAAATGAAATTTTAAAAATCACCTTCAAAACTCATCTTCTGCTGATAGTCTTTAATATTCCTCTGTATTACTGGCTTGATAACAGAGTTTTAACCTTACAAGACTGATTTGTTACCTTGAAAGGAATTATAGGGTATTTGTTTCTTTAGCCATCATCTAAAATAACTTCTAAATTTCCTTTAGCCCCTCTAAACATATCACTCTGGGAACTTCTTGATGAGAAGGAATAAGAGAATTCACAATATAAAAAGAAAATACCATTAACTGATCCCAAAGAAGTCACACAACAAATATCCCTGGGTTGATAGCCTTTTCTACACTCAGGGCACAGTTTACCCATCCTGTTTTTCCAATGGTAGCATCACGTAAAAGCCTTCCACCTGCTCATTTTTTTTGTTTTCTCAGTGGTATCAACACAGGTCCTCCTGAAGCCACAAGATGAAGTAATCAGGGAATATATCCAGGTTAAAAATACTGGGTTTGGGTTTAGGATTTTCTTTAAGGGTAATTTCCAACTTGAGTCATTCATTGACTCGGTTCATTCACAGAGTCCAACAAAAAGTAGTACTGGCATAACCTGTGCCAGGTAAGAGGGAGGGGAAGGAGCCTTTGCAAGTGCCAAGGGAAATACGCATTCAATCCATCAGCTCCTCCTCCGGCCCTGCCCAGAGGTTCCAAAACTCCCAGAACATTGTAAGGGCCAGTGGGGTCCTTCAAGTGAAACGTACTCACAAACACTGCTCATTTGCTGCAGGATGTGCTGCATTCCAGAGCATTCACCTCTCCAAGCCTGCAGCTGACTGGAGGAGCATTTTTTAAAGCAGAAGTTCAACACAGAACCCTGTATGCAGAACAAAATATTTCCCTGAATACTAAGTGCTACCCATGGCAGTTGTTCATGACAGCTACATTTTTATGCATTTGCAGGCTTAATATAGTAAGCATAATGTAAACATGCATCACTCTTTTGGCTCAGCATTCATTCATGACTACTCTCATTGCAATTGTAGAGCTGCAAAGTGGTGCCTGGTTTTCTCTTACAGACACCTTTAGAGTAATTTCCTTAGGAAGTAAGCTCACTCTCCCCCATGGAAGGGCTTTCAGAAAATGGGGGGAAATCCTTTGAGTGCCAACCAATAAAGACTGAGCTGGAGTGCATGTGCTTTTTTATTTATTTATTTTAAACACCAAAGTATTTCTCTGTAACAACTTGTCAGCTAATGAGTTCTTTTTAAACATGGCTCCTAAACAGTGTACCCAGTATTGTTTTACTAATAGTCCCCAATTAATAGGCACTATAAAAATATAAACTGTAGGAATGGAAAAATCATTAGAAGAGTGGCTTTTGGCTTCTTTCATTCAGGCAAAATAAATGGGTTATATTGCTGCTGTTATTACTGATACAAGACATAAAACAGATTAAAATAACATATGTTTTCAATAATAAACTCTGACTTGAGATGTACATGGATGCAGGCTCAAAAAAGGAAAAATATATTGCTGTCAATTTGGGAAGGAGGCTGCTTGTTCAACAGCCCTCTCGCTATACATCACAAAAACTAGGAGAGACAAGACCCCATGGACTATGCAAACTATGACTGGGGAGCTGCAGGAGAGGTGCAACTTCAGTTGTAAAGATTGGAATAATCACTCCATTTTGCAAAATATTTTGGCTCCCTCTATGCCATCTATTTCAATAACCTTTTTTCCTCAAAGCAGGAGCAACCAATCCAGTGACTCCTAAGGAGCACTTATATCCATAGTTACCAGGGAAGGTGAATGTCTCATTCAGACCAGCACTGGTACCTTAGCTACAGAGCCTCTTACACACAAACTGCACTGCTCGATATGTTTATCATGCCAGTGTAGCCTGGAAGGAGGCTATTAAGCACATTGGTGTCTTTCATGACAGCTTCAAGATATCTGGTATACAGTAAGTCAGTTTAGGGTATAGTAAACCTTTCCCAGTCCACAGAGTGGCACCTCATATGTACACTAATGCTAGTGGGAAGTCTTAGAGAGGTATCCCAAGTGAAGGCACATGGACATTGGATGTGATTTGACAACCATATGGATTTCAAATTATTTGTCTCAAAGAAGTAGCTTCAAAAGAATGAGTTTAGGAGAATTTAGAACTCTAAGTTCTAAAACAATGGTAGAGCTAGTAAATTCAGGACAACATAAATAACACATAACCAAACTGTGTCATGTTCTTGCTCTTCCAAGATATATGCCTTAAAAAGTGCTTGCAAACTTAATGACAGAAAAATCACGTGGAAAAGCTGCTTTATTGAGTGTTGCTCACTGTTGGCCAAACTGTTAGGAAGACCTGATCCAAATACACAGGTTAAGTCTCTAAATGAAAAGATCAAAAGAGAAGACATAATGTAATTTACTAGGGAAAAAACTAGGGAAGAGCTATTCTGTCACTACCTTATTCCATAGATGAACTGCTTGGCTACAAGTGCCAAGAGTGATAGAAGAAAGGGTAGAAGAAATGGCCATTGCTCCTACTATACAGTCAAGCAGGAGCTACCTACACTACAGCAATTATGAATTGGTTCTGGGGCTTGGAATTCTTCCAGGCCTGCTGACATCTAATCTTTTCTTGTCTGTGATCACTTTCTTGGTACCTATTTTGCTTTAGCACTGTCTAATGCCCATTGAAAGTTTGCAGACAGGTAAAAGACAGTAACAGAAAAGGTTTTCTTCAGTAAGGATCAGTATCTTTTCCAGGCGTAAGTCTGCTGCTTCCCGATTTCATGAGACAGATGTAACTTCATTGGTCTTACTGGAATCTGTGAGCTTAGCCAATAAAGGTGTGTGTGCATACTTAACTGTGGCTTCAATAAACAGAGTTTTTCAAGGCAAGGCATCCTCTCAACAGGCAAACCACCTAGTGGGTTTGACCCTTTTAATCTGTGCACACCTATCAGTCAAGTTTTGCATCTCCCATTTTTAATGGGGAAAAAGTCGAAATGATGACCTTCATAATCCCCTTCTACCTACTTATGCAAAACAGGGGCATTACATACTTGTAAGCTTGCAGCCATATAAGTCAGCAAACCGTATAGTTTGTGACTTTGTAGTGGTATGCTAGGCAAATATCTAATTTACAATTAGAAAAAAAAATGCCTTAGAAAGAAAAACTTTCAGAAATGATTCCTTTTATGCATCCACAAATGTTTTTGAGAGAAGAAAATTAATGTTATCTTTAAAAATCTTGAATTTTCAAGACTAAAATATGTGTGTACTACGAAGTAGCTCAGGTTTATGTTCCTAAAATTTATAAAGCTCATATAGTTTAAGTTTTATTTNCAAGAAATATGGTACCATTTTAAAATAATAAACTACAGTCAAGAAGTTACTTGTAGAACAGCAGCATTTTGGTGTGAAACTGCCAACACATTTACTGCCTAATGCCTATATTTAATTAAACCAGTCTGTGAGCATGACACAGAATGCAACTTCTATGTTTTTGAAGATGGTCCAGTGTGCATTCCACAT
>VWZD01010089.1:42656-61492 GCA_013396695.1 Sakesphorus luctuosus | reverse complement strand
TCAACTATGTCTCTCTTATGGTCATGCTTTTTCTAAATTTCTCATTTCTATCAATAAGCATCAAAAGCTCCAGTTTTAATTATTACAATTCAAAAACATTTAGATGATCTGAAAATCCGACTTGTAGTATCCAACAGACTATTTTCTGAGATATGTTTTAGTTTGGTTTTGGGGGTTCTTTTTTAAATCTTAATGCATATAAAAATATTTAAATTCTTATATTCAGCTAAGAATGACATATCACAGCAGAAAGTAACTAGCCATGCCTTTATATACTTAAAACCTAAATGCTCAAGAATTCTCTACTACAGGCCTTTTTTTACTTTGTCAACAGAAAATAAAAAGTTCTGTGGAGAATACAGAAACAATTTTCTAGGGCTACAAATAAGACTGCCATAAGAATGACAGCAAACAAGGGTAGTAACTGGAGTTTAAAAATATTAAATATGATTAACAGATTAGTTGTTTAAACGGGATCACGTATTGTATTGCAATTGTGAGCCACTTTTTTATATAATACGTATTTCACTGGCATTTATAATTCAAAGCAGCCAAACCATACTTTTTTTGTATTTTTTTTAAACTGCTGCAAGGGAAAATTTGCAAAGAAACAGCACACTGAACATTTCTGCAAGGATGCAACGAGGTCAAGAAAAACCATTCACCCATTCTTTTCATATAGTACATAAAGGTAAAATTCACTCAGCTCTTGGTATGAAGAAAGGGTAATGAGAATGCCAATTATTTTCTCAGGCTATAATAGGGCAGATTGAAGATTTTTTTGATGTTTCCAGACATGATGAAGATGATCTGAACTGCCCAGAATGTTCATATTCAAGCTGCCTGTTAGAATCTGGTTTTTCTCTGCCAGAAAAAAAAAATCCCGTTTCAGTAGAGAAATGCAGTGCAATCATAGGTGAGAAATTCCAGGCCACATCCAAGAGCACATATATCACATCCTCGTCTTAGGAGTAGTAGAGCAAAATCCAATTACATATAGATTGTACAGCACAGTAAGTACCTTTGCCATAATAACTAACCTTTTAATTGCCTGATGGCTGTATATTGGATCTTTGCTCATAAAACAATAAATTATTTCAACTCCAAGTAACAGGCTGCAGGTATTAATTCCTTAAATTCATGTGAAGGCATTGCCAGCTGAGTTGCCATAAACTGGATTAGATGTCAGTGCATGAATGTTAATAGATTCTTTGTTTTTNTGCAGCTTCTCAAGAGCAAAGGGTAGGACTAGAAAACGGGGTATTGATAGGCTGGATTTGACAAATTCTTTCACTAGTTTAAAACCTCTTTCTGAAAAAGGATGCATCTTGCCTGGGGCCAAGTACTAATTCTAAAGGCACATTAGCATATAATGCCTTCTACAGAGCCATGCTCAGGTCATCAAGCCCTCCACTTGAAATGCTCTCAAGCTGTTCCTACTTCTTTTAACATCTAAATTTTCAGACCTTTTCTTTCTCCTTAGACACAGCACCTAGACAACCTACACAGGTTTAGCCAGGTATGGCAGAGTCCTTCAAATAACTGAATGACAACTGAATGACAACTGAATGATACAGTAATGATGTTGCAGAAATTTAACTCCTTCATGTCATCCTAAAAGGTGGTCAGGAAGGTCCTCTCAGTCACTGCTAGGGTCCCAGCTCTGTCTGTACAGTGTACTTCTTGCTTCTGCTCCAGCACTTTTATTTGCTGAAAAAAAAAAAATTGTAACTGGATTTTTAATTTCCCCAAGAATGATTAAGAGATAAACTGCCCATCAAGAAGAAGTTTTCTAACCTCTTAAACTTGTTGGTGACTCATTCCATGAAGAAAAATAATTTTTATGGGCTGAGAAAAAAAAAATAAAGCTGAAAGACTTACTATGATGATAAACAGACTTACAAAAGATATAAGAAAAACCCAAACAACAAACATAAACTTAATTCTTATGCAAAACAATATTTTGAAGTAAAGAATTTCTAAGATTAATATGTAAAAATAACTCTATAGTTATCTATATAGTAGATCATGGAATCTATCAGTATTTGATTCTCTTTCAAAATCAAGGATTGAAATACAGTTAACATCTCACACAAATTAAGGACAAAAGTGAGTCAAGTGACATCAACAGTGTTGTATTTTTGAATGCATCATTGAAATCAATCTGCTTGGTTTGTTTATAGTAACAAATTCACACCCAAACTCAGGAAGAGAAATGTTTTATATGTATTACTGCAATTAGGAAAAAGAAAAAACCTTTCCAAACAGCAGAATGCTTGAATCCCAGGATTTGAAAGTTAATCACCTGTTGATAATGAAAACTTATATCCATTTACAGATCTGTTAAGCAAACCTATAAATCTTTAGATGTCTATCAAAATACATAGATCTCATCTCAGACTCTTTTGCCATGAAAGAAACCTACCTCAAGAGAGAAATTTGATCTTACTTGCGTGAGAAATTTTCTCTTCCTGAAAGTCAAGGCATTATTATATCTATCATGCTGAGAAGCACTCTCCAACTGTAGCATCATGTTAATAAAAGGACAACCAGGCTGAAGAGCACTCCTAAAATAAAATTTCCCCTCTACAAAACTCTCACAGCCCAGTGGACATGAGTATACCAAAACATACAGAATGATGCTACAGAACACTATTTGAGGCAGTCAAGATTAGCTAATTCAAAAACAGTTCTAGCACCAAAAATATATTTTTGTCTTTCCAAGTCCTGACTTTTTGGTGATTTAGCAGCTTCAGCTTTCAACAACCTAGTCCAAGTACCATACATTTGGACTCAGCGCGGACACCTGCCCAGAGCATTTTGTCCTGGCTTTCAGATCCCTTCATAAACCCAGTGACCATAACCATTATCTGGTCCTCCATTTGATCATACTATTGCCAGCATCTGTCTACATCACTGGTGAGATGCAATGCTGCAACACAAACCTGCAGTTTATCAGGCTTAGATTGTCGGAGGAGACCAGAACGAGAAAGAATTACAGGCGCCGGGCAGATGAGGACATTGAGGCCCGGGATCCCGGGCAGCACGTGCAGCGACAGGATCGGGACCATGAGACCTCCCACGTGGACGCTGTGCCCTTAAAAGATGGCTACGATCCAAGTTTCTTCTTCCCACAGTCCCTCGGAATTGTTCCCATAAATCCTTGTGTTTCTCCCACACACCTCGTTCTCCCTATTGGTCCCCTTTCCACTCCTCCCTTCCCTCCTCCCCTTCGTTTGCATGCACCCAATGGAGTGCGCGACTCCTCCCCGTCTCCTCCCCGTCTCCTCCCCATCTCCGCCCCTCTTCCCCGCCCTCATCCGGGAACTTTGTGCGCGCCCCCTTATAAGCTAGCGCGCTCTATTAAACTTGGCTTTTTCCTCGTGGACTCTCGCCTGGTCTGCGTCTGTCCCGGTCGGAGGGGTCGCGCCGGGCCGGGAGCGGGAAGAGCCGACCCTAGCTTCTAAGGGGCATGATTCTAGGAACCGCCGCCGCCCGCGGCCCGCCGTTTTCCTAGCCTTGCTCCTGGGAGCATGAAAACCCCTCCACTATATTAGTGGCTGCAACACAAACCTGCAGTTTATCAGGCTTAGATTTCCCTCTATTTGAGACCACACAATTCAGTCAAACAGTCCCAGCCTTTTCTCCCATCAAAGTTAGGGAAATTGCTCCCAAACATCCCATACATTAACTTAGAGCAAGATTTTTCTTTATTTCCCACACCAGCTGAAAACTCACAAGATATTTTTGACCTAAATAATTTTTGCTGTGCTCTAATTTTATTCCTAAATTTTGTTCCCTTTTCTTTGCTCGTCTTGAGCCTGGATGCTGAATACAATATCACTCCATGCAGTAGGAAAAGGGTCATGGTAAAGTTGCCAACTTCTCTTTACTGTAGTAGTCATCTTAAAGAAAATCACCTTAGTCATAGTCACCGCAAGATAACACCACAGGGGCTTTCTAGAAAATACTCAGAGTCAGGAAAAACCTCTGATGAACAAAGTTGTTAAGTATCTGGAAAACACCCAGTTGTGGCATTTAAAAAGACAAATCTGGACAGATTTTTACAGTTACAGCAAATGTCATATGCTTGACAAAGCCACACTGACAGAGGTTATGCTCCCTGCCCAAAGCCTGGAGGTGTGGTAGCATTTTCAGAAAAAAACCCCATGTATTTCTTTTTTGATGTAGAGTAACAAGCAGTACTTTTCCCGTTCTCGTGATCAGAAACAGCGCAGTCATTTGGGATTACTAGAAGAATAGAAGGCAAAACACTTATCTATCATAGAAAACCTCAGCCTAGCCATGGCAGATAAGTGAATTCTACGGAACCTGAGACAGTCTTATGAGATGTTAGACAGTTATAGCTATTTACAGAATTTGAATCATAAACTGTAAATTCAGCAAGCCACATGTTGGAGCCCAAGCAGTCATATTTCATATCACCCAAAAGAGCCCCATGTCACAACAGGATATGGACATGTAATGATGCGCATACTTAGCCCTGAGTTGAGCAAAATATCTGAATCAGTCAAGCGCTCAGTATTTTCTGCTCAACACCCTGCACAGCCCTTTCATGAGTCATGTGCATTTATTGAGGCTTCCCCCGGCAGTGCTGCCACAATGCCAAAAGCAGATTCTGATGCACTTTCATATGCTATGCAGCGTAGAGCTGAGACAAAATTATTATTTGTTCCAAGTGGTTAGGAGACTGTAGGCAGAAAGACAGGTAATAACAGCCTACCAGGGGTAACCCTCTGGCCTGGACAAGGAGGACTATCCCCACCTTGGGCAATCAACCACTCTTGGCTGTCAGCTGCACCAGCCACTCCCCAATACCATGCATGCCTGTTTATCAGTCTTGTCTTCTCATAGCTAGCATTTTTTCCATTGTTGAGCCTCCTTGTTTCAGGAAACAGGTCTCTGATCTTCTTCCTTATGATGTTTACTAGCTCAGACTTTCTCCAGGTTATAGTACCATGGCCTCAGAGTACTGTATGAGGGAATGAATGTGCTCCTGGCTTCAGAAAACCTAAGTGACAGCCAGCCTCCCATTTCAGCATGACACAGTAGGCTAGAAGGGCCTTCTCAAGCCCATCTGCTCATTAGTGATGACAACCATATAAGAGAAGAGTAAATTCCTCCATTAATCATTCTGCCTTTACAGTTTAATTTTTAGATATATTTTTATATGTTGAGAGTTATTTCTCACATTTTGTGCATATAGCAGAAAAGCTGTAATTTGCATTATAAAATTAGACTTTCCATTACTGACTAAGAAACAATAGGAATAAAATAGTAATAAGAGACGGGGTGTTGGAGATGGCACCTGCACAATTGTGGACGAGCAGAGGAGTGAGAGAGACAATGACGGGACTGCGACTCTACACAAAGGACACTACTTACCGTTACCCCAGTTTTTTATTAAAGTTCAAATAAAGTTCTCTTATTCCCCTGTTTCTGTGGTGCTGGCAGCACTGATGGGCTTGCCCTGTCAGTGTAGGGTCAGTTACCATTGGTTGGTTCCCCTTAAAGAGTTATCCAATCCTGTTCATTCCCTGCTTTCTCCTCCCCAGTTGCCACCCACGCATTTGCATACCCTATTAGTTGTAGCGGATTTGCATGCTCCGCCTTCCCTCCTCCCAGTTTCCAGACTGTTCTCTCCCCGAGGGCTTAAAAGGCTCTCCCCCCTGTTAAATAAACGGATCGGCACCAGCTCTCGAGGTGTTTGCTTCGTTCTTGCGTCTTCTGGGTACCAAGGTGGGCGAACTCAACCCGAGGCCTGGTAATTGCCTTTCACCACCGCTTAGCAGGCAGACAAGAACCCCCGAGGCTGGTCTGATTCATTTCCCACGAATCAAGACTGCGTCAACGGGGCTTTCATTTTTTTTTATTAATTAGCACTGAAGCAAATATAAAAGAGAATGAGGCAACAGATTAAAGCAGCACATTATGTTGACTAATTTAAGTTTCTAGACAATAAAGAAAATTAATGTCATCTTGACATTTTAGTGAAATTTTTTAAGTAATTTCATTAGGGTTTTAAAGGACATTAAAATGATAATCTTAATAGAATCCTGATTAGAGTAGAAGAAGAAATATTGATAACAGCAAAAATATGCAATTACACAGTGCTTCTGAGGTTTTCCACAAACTTGACAGCAGTCCAAGGCATTATATTCTTCACACCATACTACCCTGGACTTTTAAAAGAAAAGGAATCGGTGTTTGTAAGGCTATTCCAGTTGTACTATTCTGTTAGTAAGGATCAAATGTTATGGTTAGTGTGCTGACTGTGTTAATCCTGCTTAATACAGCAGTGCGTAATTATCCAAGGGCAGTGCAAAATAACATACAGTTACCCAATTTTTTCAGAATTATTTTCAGTATATGATTAATTACCTTCTATCAAGGAAATAAACAGAGAAGCAACACTCTGAGTTCTTCCAGGGTGAAGTAAAAATTATTTCTCACATACATAGTTATGATTGCTGTTTGACTATTAAGTAAAGACATAAAACACTGGGTGTTACTGGGTGAACCGGATCTATCAAACAAAAGTTCTCCTATATTATATGTAAGATAATCATATAATATAACTAGAACTTGGGTTGTGCAGAACTGTCATGTAGCACCAACAACATTTAGTGCATATGTTGACTTAAACAGAAAATTTTTAGCAAGGAATATAGCAGCTGACATCATGTGAGGTCTGAACTTCTTTCTGTAGTTTAAATTTCATTCTTACTTACGCAGAATATTACTTCTATTCCATCAAATTATATTCTTAGACTATTAGTTAAGTCTTTATAGTTAACCTACTAAACAAGATAACTTCTTGTTTCACAGGGCTCCTCTTAGGCCCTGTGCTCTCCAACATCTTCGTACATGACTGGACACGGGACTGGAAGCAATACTAAGCAAGTTTGCTGATGAGACAAAACTGGGGGGGAGGGGGGGAATGTTGACTCCCTGGAAGGCAGAGGCCCTGCAGAGAGACCTCAATAAATAAGGGGACTGGGCAATCACTAAGCACATGAAGTTCAACAAGGGAAAGTGAACCTGGGATAGGGCACCCTGGCTGTTTGTACAGACTGGGGAATGAGATGCTGGAAGGCAGTGCCATGGACAGGGACCTGGGCGTTCTGGTCAAGGGCAAGTTGAACATGAGTCAGCAGTGCCCTGGTAGCCAGGAGGGGCAACCGTGTCCTGGCAGGCATCAGGCAAAACATTGCCAGCTGGGCGAGGGAGGGGATTGTCCCACTCTGTTCTGCTCTGAGGCAGCCTCGCCTTGGATATTGTGTGCAGTTTTGGGCACTACAATATAAGAAAGATATTAAGCTGTTAGTGAGTATCCAGAAAAGGGCAATGAAGATGGTGAAGGGTTTTGAGGGCAAGCCACACAAGGAGAGGCTGAGGTCACTTGGTGTGTTCAGCCTGGAGAAGAGGAGACTGAGGGGAGACCTTGTTGCAGTTGCAACTTCCCTGTGAGGGAAGAGGAGGAGCAGACACTGATCTGTTCTCTGGTGACCAGTAACAGGATCTGAAGGAATGGCCTGAAGCTGAGTAGGGAAGGTTTAGGCTGGATATTAGGAAAAGGTTCTTCACCCAGAGAGCAGCTGGATGTTGAAACAGGGTTCCCAAGGAAGTGGTCACAGCACCAAGCCTGACAGAGTTCAAGAGGCATTTGGATGATATCTCATGCACGCAGTGTGACTCTTGGGATGTTATTGGGAGAGGCCAGGAGCTGGACTTGATGATACTTGTGAGTCTCTCTCAACTTGGCATATTCTGTCATTCTGTGATTCTTCCTCCTCTGTTTATTGCTCTGAGGCTTGGGAAAGCCAAGAGGATTAGAGAAGTGCTTTACCCAAGAATTCCTTTTGAACTTTTAAAACTCTTGCACATACATTTCCTTACTTTGTTCTTCACACAATATCTGTATAACCAGCATGATTATAGAATCCTCTATCTTCAATTTCATAATGTATGGAAAATAAGAATGCAATTATGGCTTGAAGGAAACCAGACTGAAAATGGTAAACTGAAATACCTTTCATCTGAAGCCTAGGGGAACAGCAAAATGTGCCTTTGACTAGAGATGGTAACATTAAAGCCATCACAAATCACAAGTCACACTAGAAGTCCTTCAAGAGTTTGAATTATATGGTCTGATCTTAAATGCGAAAGTGGAAGGACTGACTTATAATTTGCATATTTGTGCACTTGTGTAGAGAAACTACATAAGACTCATTAAGAAGAGAATAAGGTACAACACGTGTCAGAATAGATAGATGGAGTAACTGAGGAAAGTGAGGAAAGGGTTCTGTTGCTGAATACTGGTTGACTTTAGACATGGAACTATGAGAAAAATTGAATTATTAATTAACTGTTTGATTCTGACCTGTTTTGAAGAACTCAATTGTCGCAGATGAAATCCAGAGAGATTGCACACATCAATATGATGCAACAGGCAAATCTGGCTTTACTCAAATTAACCAACATATATAAACTCAGGTTAACCCCGCCCCGAACACAACAGGTCTGACTCCATAGGCTAAGGCTGCTGACATGGACATATAGGTAAAACTGAGGTCCTTTTCTGGGTTGCTTGTTGTTGTTTACCCTCTAAGTTTGATGTCACATGGTCCACTGGACTCACTGAGTTGATGGGCAGCAGCACTCAATTATATCTATTATTTTTCAAATGATTAGGGTTGCTTTTAATACCTGAGTTCATCACCAGTTCCTCTTAGCCAGTTATATATTTGTTGACATCTTCTAGGCTATGTCAGATTTGATTTTAAAAAGCTCCCTCTCCTCATCTAAGACCTTCTCTAGAACAAAGTGAAGGTCAAGAAAGCAACATCTGCCAATCATTTTCCTAACTCTTTCATGCCCATAAACCAGAAGTAATGGTGTGAAGAACACAGACTAAAGTGCCAGTGAAGAAAAGGCACTCTTCAGAGAGCAAAGTGACAGTCAGCAGTCAGCAGACATGTCCAGAACTGACAAGCCAGAAATGACAGGATGTGAATTTTCACATTTACACATTTTCACAAATCCAAAGGATGAAGTTATTCCATTACAGAAATGAGCACAATGTGACCCAAGTGAAGTAAAAAAGAAAAAAAAATCAATCCGGGGTATCACAGGGAATAACACTATGACACAGAATCTTTTAGAATCTGTCATACCACTCAGAAAATATATTGCAAATTTTCTAGTGTTCACAGTAATTCAAGATTTAAGTCAGATTTTCCTTATGTAGTCATATTGCAGTACAAAACATTACATCAATGGGTTGCATTTTGTGACTAGAAATTTCTAAACATTCTGCAAATTGCATTCTGCCATGACACAAAGAATTACTGCCAAGTAAGTAAAAGCAGTGACATACTTAATCTCCCTTTTTTTCTCTTGCAGTCCGATAGACCTCACTCCTCAATAAAAGGGTGTGGGTTTTTTGTGTACTGTCTCCTTCCTTACAGTGACTTTCTGTGCCAGGCATTTCTAATGGGGAAAAGAGCATGGACATTAACAGGCTACATAGCTTGATCTGAGCTCCATATACTGCAGCCAATTTACCCTGTGGCACTTGGTCTTTGTGGTCTATTTCTAATCTCTCCTGCCAGACTCCTTGCTTAAATCCCCTCCAACTTCTCAACATAGTCATATTTTTTTTAGCCTACCCTTTCAACATGTAGCCATCATTACAGTAAGCACCAAAATTACTCTTTACTTTTTTTCTCCCTCTTGCCTGCATCTTTTCCTCTCTAGGAACTCCTACACCCTGCTGCTGATTTTCAACCATCCTTCTCTCCAAACACAGCACATACTTTTCCAGAAAATGACAGTGACATGACACAAATAGCCTCCTCTTGGTCAGTATTTCCTCTTTTGAAAAGAATTGCTGATCAGTCTTGTTAAAAAGCCCCTTGAAAAAAATGCTAAGCAGTTCGTTCTTCACAGTATGAAAAAAAAATAGTCATAGAAATGTCTTTTTCATTTTCTACAAGCTATGACCATGTCTACAAGCATATGATCCCTTGTGTTCATGTGGGCATGTTTTAACAAGGCTGTTATTGCACAAAAAAAACCCTTGAAGCACTGACCTAAGTAGCAAATTGAGCCCCACTCAATCAGTATGATCTCACTTTATTCAAGCTTGTTCGGAACATTTTGAAAGAGTTTTGACAAAAAGATTGCTTGACAAGTACTTTCTTCCAGCAAATGTTGCCTGTTCTCCCACAAGTGTCATGGTGTTACTTGCATTTCTGCATAACTTACAGGAATGCTGTCATGGGCTTAGGACTGATATAAACCTAATAGTGAAATAAGAGGATCTCCTAATACATAGACATAGTATTAATGAGATTGAAATTGTAGCCACCCTTACACCACAATGCAGTGACAAAGTTCTGCACACTATTGTGCATTGTAACACAATCAAAATGAACTAAATTAGTAAAAGGAAGTGCCTGGGCCATTAAACTACACTCAGAACAGTTCTACAACAATGTAAGTCAGTGCTGTTAGTTTTCTAATTTATAGCCTAATTTAAGGCCCATGTTGAAACACCAGCAAGAAGAAACCCACAACCATTTCTTGGAACTGTGCATAGGTTTTATTAGTACTTTTGTATTGAAAACATATTTCTAATGTTTTCCCATGTCATCATAAAATAACCATTACACCATAAACATGATGCATTAATTAAAGTCACAGCAATTAAAGTTCCAACAAAGGTGAGGAAAAGACAACATCTAAAGCTGAGATTCTGCCTTGATTTTGCACACTAAATATAACCACTTCAAAATCTCTTCAAAGAAGGTTAGGCAAATGGGCTGATAGTAAAAGCCATATCTAGAAAATGGAAGTGGATTTAAGAGTGAAAGCAGCAAATGATCAAAGGAATTCACAGTATACTGAGAAGAGGGAGCCAAAGGAACAAATTTCTCTTTCAAACAAATGCAAACAGTATCCCAATGGGCTAGGCCTATTAGAATACTGTAACTTTCTGAGCCCTTGGTACAAATCGATCATAGTACTTTGAGCATCCTCCTTCACAGGATTCAGACAAAATAGTGTGGAAAATAGAGGGCTGTAAAAATGATAGTGTGATAATTCAAAGCATCTGTGACTGTAGATGCATAAACAGTAAAACGGCTTAAGGAATCTTGGCTGCCAAGTAACTCTGAAGCCAAAAGAGATGAGGAAAAGTCTCAAAAACATGACATTGTCTTTTTTTGTCTCCCATTGTAGGGACTCAAATATTCTGAATACAGCCCTATTCCAACAAGTCTGAGACCATACTGTACTTTAAGGAGCTAAGAAATGTCACTGAAGTCAAAATAATGAATTGACTAACTGAGCCATCATTTAATCAAAGGGCAAAAAGAAAAACTGTAAGTGTGACATGAGATTGTTCCAAACCAATTCTGTCCATCTACAAACATATCTCATCTTTTAATATTACATATACAACTAATAGAATCGTAATTGTAGAATCATAGAATGGTTTGGTTTGGAAGGGATGTGAACAATCTACTTCCAAACCCCAGGGCCACCTCTCACTAGACCAGGTTGCTTGGAGCTCCATACAGCCTGGTCTTGAAAACTTCCAGGGTTGGGGCATTCACAACTTCTCTGGGCAACCTGTTCCAGTGCCTCACCAATCCCACAGCAAAGAACTTCATCCTGGTAACTAATCTAAATCTACTCTGTTTTAATTCGAATCCAGTCTTCTTTGTCCTGTCACTACTTGCTCTTGTAAATGCTTTACATCTTTCCTGTAGGCTCCCTTCAGGTACTGGAAGGCCACAGTAAGATCACCCCAAAGCCTTTTTTCCAGGCTGAATAAACCCAGTTGTCTCAGCCTTACCTCATATGAAAGGTGATTCATCCCCCTAATTATCCTGATGGCCTTCCTACGGACTTGGTCCCGTAGGTCCATATCCTTTTATGCTGAGGACTTCAGAAATGAATGCAGTGCTCCAGGTGGTGTCTCACCAGAAGGGATAAGAGGACATGGCTAACTTTCTGGGCTGCAAGGACACATTGCCCACTCATGTCCAAGCTCTCATCCACTAGCAATAAGTATATACATACACGTATGTATTGGGTTTATGTTGCACAGTTTCCATAGTGGGAGGCTGCAGAGGGATCTTCCATAAGAAGATACCAGAAGCTGCTGCCACTGGTTAAAGCTGAGCCCATCAGTATCAGTGGAAGAATATGTGTAGTATCATATTTCAAAACAGGGTAAAAACATCTGCACAGCAGGAGCTCAGAGAGAAGAGTAAGAAAAACAAGTGTGAGAAACAGCCCTGCAGACCAAGGTCAGTAAAGGAGGGGCAGGAGGTGTCCAAGTGTTGGAGCACCTGTAGCCTGTGGGGAAGACCATGGTGAGGCAGGATGTTCCAGTGCAGCCCATGGAGGGCCATGGTGGATCATATATCCACCTGCAGCTTGTGAAGGACCCCCACAATGCAGGAGGTGGATGCTTGAAGGAAGCTGTGGTTCCATGGGAAGCCCACACTGGAGCAGGTTCCTAGTAGCACCTGTAGAACTGTGAACAGAGTAGCCCATGCAGGAGAAGTTGAGGTGTCAGGACTTGTGACCTCATGGGAGACTCATGCTGGAGCAGCCTGGTCCTGAAGGACTCCANAGATACCAGAAGCTGCTGCCACTGGTTAAAGCTGAGCCCATCAGTATCAGTGGAAGAATATGTGTAGTATCATATTTCAAAACAGGGTAAAAACATCTGCACAGCAGGAGCTCAGAGAGAAGAGTAAGAAAAACAAGTGTGAGAAACAGCCCTGCAGACCAAGGTCAGTAAAGGAGGGGCAGGAGGTGTCCAAGTGTTGGAGCACCTGTAGCCTGTGGGGAAGACCATGGTGAGGCAGGATGTTCCACTGCAGCCCATGGAGGGCCATGGTGGATCATATATCCACCTGCAGCTTGTGAAGGACCCCCACAATGCAGGAGGTGGATGCTTGAAGGAAGCTGTGGTTCCATGGGAAGCCCACACTGGAGCAGGTTCCTAGTAGCACCTGTAGAACTGTGAACAGAGTAGCCCATGCAGGAGAAGTTGAGGTGTCAGGACTTGTGACCTCATGGGAGACTCATGCTGGAGCAGCCTGGTCCTGAAGGACTCCATCCCATGGAAGTGACCCCCATTGTAACAGGGGAAGAAAATGAGTAGGAAGGGGCAGCAGAAACAATGAGTGATGAACTGACTGCAAGTCCCATTCCCTATCCCACTGCACTGCTCAGTGGGGGAGGATGTAGATTTGGAAGTGGTGGGAGAGGTGGCGGTGGAGGGGGATAGTGGTGTTTAGATTTGTCCGTTATTCTATTCTGATTTTGACTGGCCATAGATTAATTTCTCCAAACTGAGTTCATTTTGACTGTGACAGTAATTGGTGACTTCCCTGTTCTTATCTTGACCCACAAGGTTTTTGTCATATTTTTCTCCCATATGCTGTTGATGAGTGGGAAGTGACAGGGTGGCTTAGTGGGCACTGGCAGCCAATCACGGTCAACCTACCACAAAGTAATCAATGCACTGTAATCAGACCTTTATAAAAACACTGAACATAACACCACAAAAATTCCAAATTAAAACTAGAAGGCTACAAAATCCAATAACAGATATTAAATAGATGAAAAAAACTAATGATGGCTCATAAATTACAGAGGAAACACCATCCTGTAGGAATGCTTCACCTTGGATTGTATGAAATCACAGACTGGTTTTGTTTTGTTTTGTTTTGTTTTTTGCTGCCACAGAGCAACTACAGTCTGTATTTTATGTTAGCCCAAACTGAAGTAATATGAGAGTACAGGAAATATTTACACAATGGGGCATCACGCTGGGAAGTTGCAACTCCAAATAGGACATAGGAATCACAGCTAGTAAAAATGTGAGCATCTGTTCCCAGGACAAGAGGACAAGCGCTCTTCCTGAGTCGATAAACAGAGAAATCCTGTGGGCTTCCACTACAAACACTCTACAAATACAGTCAAAGACAATATCAATACTTTAAGATGAAAGTTGGTAAATCAAAGGGAAATTGAAAAATTCACCGAAAATAATAAAGTTGTAAAGCATGCTTTACAAGAAACTGCAGAATGTCAGTCTCGTTTACTTCTCAAACTGAAGGGTAAAACATAATTACCTAACAAAAATTATAATATCTCCACATAGCATTAGTAACATAAACATAGTATCATCAAGGGGATGGAAGCTGAAGTAGTTTAAAGTCAGATTACACAATAAAAAATTTGTGTTAGAGATCATAACAGAATCTCCCTTACTGGCCATTTTAACTTAGGTTCATGTCTTTTCCTCTAATATTTAAATCCTAATTCAGAAAATTACTTTAGTCTACCACTGTTCAGACTAGATGATCACATTTTCCAAGATCTTACAGGCTGTAAATTTACAAAATTAACCATGTGTCAGTGTGGGTAGCTTTGAGTTTTCAATATGTTAACATTTAGGATCCCCTAAAAAGTAGAAGAATGTGCTAAGAAAACAGCTATTTATTTCAAGACATTTTCATATAACCTTTTCTCAAAGATGTTACATGCGGGTCTGACAAAATACATCTCCCACTTTGGTTTTCTTATAGACAAGCTTAACAACACAGGCTTTCACATACTAAATGTGTTTCATTTTATTTGCAGTTCTTATTCATCTTAAAGCATAAAAAACTCCAAAGATGTCGTCTCTAGAAAGAGACAACATTAAATTTCAGTGTGGAATATTGTGCTCCTTTTTTTCCCTCCCCTTCTATGGTTATTGACCCTTGAAAAGAACAATGGTGAGAATGACCACTTGAAGGTGATAGTTTCTAGACTGGCGAGACGCAGTGAGTAAAGACTTTGAAATGAGGGGGAAATGTGCCATTGCAGGCTGCTCTGACAGGAAGTAAGAAGGAGAAGGGATGACCAAACTCCTGAGGCTGTTAAACTGCTGCTTGGTACACCCCGCTGCTGCTCTAGCTGGACAGAATCTGGCATCAGCAAATTGACCAAAATACTGAAAGTAGGTAAAACCCATGGATTTCCAATGAAAAGAGCAGCAATTTAACAATATGCCCCTCCAGATTCAACTGAAGCATGAATGAGTCTTTTCTGCCCAGCACACATCTTCATTGATTTTTAAAGCAAGCTTGAGAGAATAATGATTCTTTTTATATGATTTTAAATGTGGTTAAATTTCCATCATAAACTTAGAGCACAAGAGAATTATTACGGGAATCTCGTGTTGGTCAAGCATTTAAGTAAAAAGATAGCTTAAAACAACTCTCCCACAGTGAAAGCTGGTATAAAAAATACGTCAGGCTCTGCTTGGTCTGAAGAGCTGAAAAGAGAAATCTGACAGAAAAATAAAAAAAGAAGCTGTAGGTCAGATCTCTTTTGTCCCACTTCAGCCATCTCCTGCTCTGTTGCTGTTGTTTAGATAGATGATCTTCAAAGCTGTTCCAGGGCTTCAGAAGAAAATATTGTGATGAGCAGCACAGCACAAACAGCTTTTTTTCCTGACTTATTAGTTGATGGGGATATCATCCAGGAGTAATACTTATAATATCACTAAAACTAATAAATCATCTTTGATGGAGCTATTTACCTGAGTCAGAAGTATTAACTGCAAGACAAGGTAGAGAAACAACATGGAAAAGGCAGCTCAAGTTGGCCAAGGATATTACTTTTAAAGACAAGGCAGACAGTGGCAGAGATAGAGATTAGAGAAGGTGAACAAAAAGTGAAAACTAAAGAAAACTTCAGTCCTTTACAAAAAACTGATTGCAGTAAATTTTTAAGTCCCTCAAGAACCAATAAGCAGATATAAAAATATCTGAAGGAGATCAAGTTTCATTCACAAGTCAATGAAGCCAAATGAAAAAAAGGCAAAATGACAGAGGCTATAGTCACCTAAAATACTTTCCGTGGTTCAAACAGGTTCTTCCCAAAGCAGTCCACTCTGACACTGATTAAAACTTATGAACACAACTAAGCTAAATGAATAAAGGGTGTTGGAGATGGCACCTGCGTGGACATGGATGAGTGGAGAAAGGAAAGGGACAAAGAAGTGGACTTCCACGTATGGAAGGTCCAGGAGGACCATCCCTAAGCCGGACTGTGACCCAATACCCAGGACTTTGCCTGCGGTTACCCCAGTTCTCTATTAATGTTGAAATAAAAAGTTCTGTCACCCCTGTTCATATGGTGCTGGTAGCACTGGCAGGTGCAGTCTGTCAGCATGGGGACAGCTACCATTGGTCAGTTCTCCCTGGGGAGCTGTCCGATCCTGTTAGCCCCTGTTTGTTCCTCCCAAGGTTGCCACCCACATAAGTTCTTGTTCCAATGGTTTGTAGCGGATTTGCATGCTCCGCCTTATCTCCACCCAGTTTCTAGAAAGTTCTTTCTCCCGAGGGCATAAAAAGCCCTCCACTTTGTTAATAAATTGGATCAGCTTAGGCTTTCAAGGTGTTCGCTTCGTCTCCGTGTCTTCATTGCGGGTCGCGGGGCGGGTGAACTCAACCTTAAGCCCTTGCAGCCACGATCCACCGCAGCTCAGCAGGCAGCGCAAGAACCCCCGTCGCTGGTCTGGTCCTATCCCAAAAGACCAAGACTGCGACAAAAGGGTAACTAGACTACAGCTGACTAATATTCTTCACTCTCTCCTGCAAAAATCCAACTTCTTCAGAAAAAATGTGGCTGACATCTGGACTATAAACATACCATGGTATTTGCTAAGGTTTTAAACAGTTGTGAGTCTGAAATTCTGAGAACGTGGCTTTTTTTCTGAGTGCTTCATTAGCACAGAGAGAAAAAGCCATATTCTGAGAACTTTTGGACACAACATATTCCAGGCCTCACATATTATACAAAGGAAATCTGATTGCTGCAGCATTTAAGTTCAGAGCTGCATCTTTCCCCCTCTGCACAGCAGTCTAAAAGGCTAGATGTTGAGAAGTATTTAGCACCCTGGGACTTGACTGTCAAATGTAAGACTTGGAATGGAGCCAGAAGCAAAACTGGAAGTCACTTCTTTTGGCTTCATGTGGCTTTGGGCAGCTATCCTGACAAAGGCAGCTAGTAGAAAGGTCAGATTTTTTTTTTCCAACAGCATTGGCATTCAAAAAAGTATAGCCAGACACAAGATTTATTTTTCTTCAATGGCTCTGAAACTATTTTATGTAGCTTAGGAAGCATTTTCAATCAATTTAAAGAGAGCCTTCAATAAAAAGATCTCTTAAACTTCACAAATTGTTATATGGTATTGTTAAATTAAGCCTCATGAGACTAAAGCCATTGAATTGGAAATCTGTTATGTCCAGGACAGGAATAAAAGTCAATGGGAAGCAGGCAGGGATGCAAAGTTGCCTTGCCTAAGTGTGGAGATTTCCTTCTCCTTCACTCACAATTATATTCCTTCGAGCACAGTCCCATAGTGAGCATTAATTACAGTGCATTGGTCACAGGTGGCAGAGAAGGAGCATGCCATAAAACATGAGGTTTGAGGAGGTAGGGAAAAGAGAGAGAAAACAAACGTGTACTGTGTTCATGAATTTTAAGACTTTGATATGTGAGAGAGACAGAATTCCTGTTATGAGATAACCAAAGCAATCACCCTTTTCCTCCAAACTGCTCCTCAGAATATGATCATGCAGTTTACCAGTTTTCATCTTACTGTCCAATTGTTTTTCACTATTTATTTAAACACTCTTTCATCTCTAATGTTTTCAACCTCACTTCCTGTTTACTTATCCTGATTACTTGTATTTCAGTTTATTCAATCAAAAGACAGTCATTGTAGCATAAATCTAGAAAAAAAACATTATAAAAGTGTAGACTAAAACAAAACCAACCTAGAACCTTCTAAATCTGAGGAGAGATTATGTTTAAGTTTACCAGATAGCTATATAAAAATTTCAGGGAGTAACACAGCATAAATAAACCTCCTGCTAATTTATAGCTCAGAACTGATTGAGAACAAATTAAAACCTGGAGACTGTTTCTGTTTTATATTTTTGAAGCTCCACTGCATTTTGTCTCTTACTTATGTGACTTAACAACATAGCATGATTATAGGGAATGCAAGGACAGAGACATCTTGTGGTGACAAGAGGTTTGCAAAGAAATGCATTTTTGTAAACTAAAAATTCCCTTTAGATACATGCAATAAGCTGAGCATACTCCAACTTTCCAAAATAATTTCAAAACAAAAATTTTAAAATTGAAATATTGAAATGCTTCATTGATAAAAATGTTTATTATGTTAAAGAATTGTTAAGATGTTTTATTGACCAAAGCCATATTGCTGAAATTGTACATATGGTTAAAAAAACCCAAACCAAACCAAACCAAAACTGATAAAAAAGAGTCTGCTCTAATTTCAGTAAACACAAGTAGATGCTCTAACTTCAGACTACCTAGGAAAGATATTTAACCAAGCAAATATAAATTAAATCACTGTCTCCTTATAAAAGAATACTTTAAAAAATCTCAGGTAAAGGGAAAATTAAATGGTGAATCTAAATTACAGCAAAGAAAAGTCAGAAGAGATGTTTTTCTCGCTGTGCTGGTTAACAAAAAAGAGTAAGTTAACATTAGAAGTGATGGTTGGAAGTGACACAGGTAGTCAAGACTGTGGACTTTCATCCTATGGCTGGTCTCCATGCTGGCCTGCTTTCACTCAGTTTCTTCATCTGATAATGAAAGACACTTCTTTACCTCTGTGAAATATTTGGAGTTTCTGCTGACAGCATCATCCTCTACTTTCAACACAAATGGGATCCAGCAAATACCTTTTCACTGTT
>VWZD01010089.1:17040-42581 GCA_013396695.1 Sakesphorus luctuosus | reverse complement strand
CTACATTAAAAAAAGGCATAATTGCTACTGATCCATGACAACACTGAATGCCCTAGAAATGGGAACGACTACAGCATTTGTAAATCTTCAAGAATCTAGATGAGTCTATCCTCTTGGTAAATAAATGCCATTGATCAATATTCATTTATGTGGAAGGAAAAAATAAATAAATTAAACTTGGGGAGTTACAGGAAAATTTTACAGTGCTACAAAATATTGCTTAATGCTGAATGACTGTGGGGTCATGAAGTTCAGGGAGATTAAACACACCAGCTGTGATCAAGGTCACACACCAGCTTTGGAAAAATGCCTCACACCCCAAGCTGCAGCTTTTAACAGGAGCTGACATAGTCTTATCTAGGCATATTATCCCTTAGTTTACTGGCATAAAAGCATCCATGCATGAGATACTAATCATTACAAGATGCCATAAAAATAGAGAGAACTCTCCCCAAAAATATTTGAAACAGATGTTGAGAGCAACATCAGACATAGGTCTATGTTGCCCTCTGGAATATGAGAAAACAAATATGCTAGTATTTTCAAGTAAAGCTCTAAATTCCTGTGAGTGGATTTATCACACCGCATCAAAACAAGGTCTCTTGCATGATACCAGGTTAAAGAACAACAATATTAGGTCTGAAATGCTAAATGTGTTTCAGAGTGACAATTGAGATTGCCATTAACTGACCTGGAAGACATCACAGGCTGTTTTGTCAGCCACTTAGAAAGTCAGACATTTATGGAACAGGCAGCATAGAGTCCAGAAAGTGTGTTTTTCCTATTGCCCTTATTTATTTATTAGTATTATTTCCTGTCTTCTGAAGACCAGAAATCCTATCTGAATGCAGCTTTCAAAATATTGCAGAGGAGGGAGAAAGGAGATACAGACAAGATTATACACATCTGATTTCATAAAGTTGTACCACAGCTGTACATAATGTTTAAAATACTGTTAAATTAAACATTTTTTTCACCTCTAACTAAGAGACAGACATTTTTCATGTCAACAGCTAGATAGTTTGATAGTTTTAACTAAATTCTCATTTATGAGTACAGCTTCAAGTCAAAATACACTGTTGGGGGGTTTTGTTGTTTGGGTTTTTTTAATTCAAATGCAGAAGCTTTAAAAAGATGAAACTTTATAAAGAGAAGGCATATATCCTGCTACCTCCTTCAGGCTGTAAACCACCATAAAAAGAAGAATTAAATATAACCAAAAGTTCTGAGATCCATCAGCAAATTGATAAATGAGCAAGGGAAGAAAGCCAAATTAAACACTGCACTTGGTGACACAAGTAGTTTTTGGAGTCATGCCCTCCCTCTGTCTCACAATTGCTTTCAGCTAAACCACAGCCATCACATTAATCTTAAACCAAAAGAATACTGCCTGGGAAAAATAATGGATATGAATAAGGAGAAAAATAAATTATTAACTAAAAGTTTAGGGAAGTCAAAAGCTCCTCAGGAGCCCTAACTGGCAGTGCTGTCCACAGCAAGGAAACTAGAATTCAAAGGTTTCACCAGGGACCACTGCAGAGATGGCTGGTGATAATGAGCTTCCCTGGCATGTATCCAAGTAAATATAAAATTACACCTAAATGGAATAAGAATAATGGGTTTCACCTAAATGGGGTAAGATGTTGTAAGGGTCAGAAACATTACAAGCCTGGGTGTTTGAAAACTCAGAATACAGTATACACATCCTGCAGGAGAGTTAAAACTGTAACTACCAACTCAGACACATTTAGATGCTGTAAAATTGATGTAATTGGAGTGTTCTAGCTTTCTACTTTCCTCCTGCAGAGATAATCAAGAAAAGGAAACCCGCTCACCACCCTTTCAATAGGACAGAATAATTTATTTGTGTGACAAAACCACAGAACACACAGTGTGTATAGTGGAAGACAGCATACCTCAGACCACAGAGGTGATCCAGATGTGCACACCTCAACACAGAGGTACACACACAGGTGATCAACCTTCACCATGAGGTGATTGTAACTCCCAGAGGGCATCTTAGGTGTAAAACATTCTCTATCATCCCACCTTGCTCACCTTCAAGAAAAAAAGCAGCTTCTTTAGGATGGTGGAGAGTGACCCAAAGAATAGAGATACATTTACTACTCTCTGGGCTAGTGTTCTGTTACTGCCTCTATGCTTCAGTTGCATGCCCCAGTCAAACTACCCTGTGTCCATCAAGCATTTTGCCCCTGTGCCTCCTAGAAATGTTGCTTGTGAATCACCTCCTTCAAGGACTGTGTCCCAGGTTATCAGTCTCCTCCCTACCCCTGCAGCAAGAGAAATCCAGAGAGACTAACTTCTTGCTTCTGCTTGAACATAATTTAGGAGTAAATGATCAGTGTCCTTTCACTACTCCCTTCTGTCCAAACCCCAATATTCACAGTAACAGGGCAGCTATGTTGAATATTTTTCGGATCAACAGAGAGAATAATATTATGGTACAAGAACTGGACTCACCCAGGATTCAGAACAAAGTCAACTTAAAAGGTTCTTCAATCAGAATTGATTACATTTACATTTCACTGTAGATAAGAAAAACCTCCTTCTACGTAATCTCTCAGAAATAACTAAAGCACAAGAAAATTAAAAAACCCACAAAACTGAAGGAACAAAACAAGGGCATCCATACACTTCTGCAATGGTTGTAGAGGAACACAAAGTAATCCCTGAAAAGAATTTTCAAGCTGGACCTCTATTGAAAGTAATCTTTCCATGCTGGTATTTTGTGCTGTCACAGATATGCTACTGGAAATAAAATATTTTAACAGAAAGTGCAGCAATTATTCTTTATCATCATCTTCCTTAAGTATACCTAATATAACATTTGCAGGAACATTTCGCAGGACTGACAGAAGCTGAAACATGATTATGGACCTCAGAAGTGTACTGCTTAGGTAAGTACTAATAGTGCTAACTAATTCCCTCAAACTGGTGATTGGGTGTGTTAAAAAAAATAGACCCAATAGAATTTCAAAAAATGCACACATGGAACAATATCACAGAACTGTCAAGGCTGGAGAAGGTAAGAGAAAATGGAGATAAAGCATGGGAAAAGAATATGGAGGTTAAAATAAACCAACTCTGGCAATTAAAAAATATCTTCCCCCGAATATATTCATTGCTATTGGCCTTTAGGCAATGTGACAAAATTAAAAGTAACCTACCAATACTTTTCTCCTCTAAGCAGTATTTTATCATTAAAGCATCTGTTGCAAATATTGTTTGATATTTAATCACTCTGCTGAGCTTTTCATTAAAATACTGTCCATTTTGGGTGGAATGAGGTGTTAAAATTCATGTCACCTACGGTTCGCAGTTACCTTTATGCTGCAGCATCACCCCATTGTCTAATATTTGGCTAATTTCCTATTCTATGCAACTCCTCTTGTGACTTTTGGTTGTCTGGCACTAAGTTAGAAACAAGCAAAGCAGAGGACTGTGGGCTGTGGCTGTACACCCAGGATTGTGAAACAGTCCCCTCTCACCTTCTGTTGTTTGGGTTGTCTTGCAAAACAAATGATGACTGCATGTTCCAATGTCCACAGGGGGACAGGAATTTTGGATGACTGTATTTGTATACAAAATCAGCCCTAATCATCCACAAATATTTTAGAGGGTGACTAGTGAAAAGGCAGCAAAATTAGAAATGGTTTTCATCTGCAGCAGATGTGCAGTGGAAACAGCAGTAAATGCAGCATCTGGCCTGGTTACCTTCTGGCACAGAATGCCTTCCACAGCCTCTACAACTGTGTAAGAGTGCTCAGGGAAAGCTGTGTAACCCCAACCTTTTGCAGAAGCTGGATCATCTGAACCTTGTACAAGTCATTCAGTATACCAGGAAAGGTAAAATGGTGGATCAGGAAAGGATTTGGTTTCCCATTCCACACTCAGATCCTTCCTCCAGGCTGAAACATTCTGCTTCACTGCTGGCTAAACAAACTGAATAAGATATGGATGGCACAGAACTGAACAAGTATCACCATCTCTCTGCTCTAAATAAAGTAAAACCTGCTGTGCAGACTGTAGGCAGACTTTTCTCCACAAACTGGCTAGAGTACCTGCCTGTTTTTCCTATCACTAGACTTCATCTAACACTGCTGAAGTGTTACTCATTAAAAAAATACAGAGAAAATTACAACTGTATAAAACTTGTAAGACAAATTTTTAAGACATTTAAAAGAGACCAGCTCATTTTTCCCCCAAGCACTGAAGTTGTTTTTGAGCAATTTCCACTACCTAGCAACACTTAAATACTAGTTTATCCCATGTTTCACTCCAAATTCCTTTTTAAAATGTTTTATAACCTTCAAGTTCTTAACATGTGCTTTTGTTTTGTCAACAGTGACCACAGTCCCAGTAATTCTTAAGTATTTTTGACAGTCAGAGCAGCAAAATGTATCAATCTACGGGTTTTACAGACCCTTTATAATCAAGAACCAGTGTTTAACCACTGTTTAAAGCTTACAATGTCAAAAAGCATGACCTCACTATGGTAGGCACAATGTAAATAAACATTAAATTAAAATCCCTCAATAAATGCATTTAATTTTTACTTAGATAAAATTTCTTAATTCTTCTCACTTTCTTTCTCAGAAACTATTTGTATTGTTTTATATATACCACTGACAGAACTGTTGCACATTATACTTAATTTCAGGAGGTAAACTGTTGCACAGGACTACTCAAAGAAATGCAGTTAATTCAGAAGACTTGAAATTTCACAAATTATGTTAAATAGTTTTTATTTGCATTTGACTTCAAAAGCAAAGGTCTGTGCTTCAAAGCATCCACACCTCCTGCTCCCAAATAAACAAATAACATAATTTGGATAAAATTATTTTGGAGGACAGAAAACAAAAAATCCATATCAAAAATGTCAACATGCAAACAGGAGATGCCACTAATACCACTCATTTAGGATTAGACTGGATCAAGAAAATAATTAGGAACAAATTTGGATATTTAAAATGCTATGACAAATAACACAACTAGCATAATGAAAAAACAGTCGATTTGCCCCCCATTTTCAGGTCTCTGAACAAATCCCCAACTGCCATATTCACTGTTCTATCCTCCAAGCAGCAAGTAGTAAGCATAGCCCAGTTATCAGAATAAAGCCTAGTGTTAGTTCACAGTTACATGGGTAGTATCTCGATTCAGATGCATTAATGCTGAAGGGATAAAACAGCAATTTTCCATAGTCCAGTGTTTGATCAAAGCCAAACCACATATGAATCTGATTGTCCCCACAGAGAAAAGCTTCATTGTGTTTCCAGAACAAGCCTCCACCAAAGCCAGCATAGTGACCACAGTTTGACAAACAGGTACCAAGTTAGCTTTAACAGAAATATGTAGGTCAGAAATACAGCTATCAGAAATATAGAAGTCAGCACAAGCTACACAGCCCACTCTGAGCTCTGCTTCCCATCAGCTCCCACATGCCACTCTGAAGTCCCTGGACATCTCTCTGCCAAGCAACTCTGTGGCTAGAGGAATGTCTTCAAACCTCATTAAAACTGAATTTGGTCTTTCCACACACCTAGGAGCTCAGACAGAAAATGCACCAGAAAAGCTTGTTCTGAAAGAAAGATATTAAAAGACATAAGGAATCCTGGGGCAGCAACACCAATCTTACTAAGGCTCCCTCTCAGTATCTAATAGCATCAAAATTTCAAAGAGGTTTTCTACAAATTCCCTACATCAAATGTAAGAGTTCCCTCCTATCTACAAAACTGACCAACCTGATACCTTTCTATGACAAACTGATCCAATTAGTGGATGAGGGAAAAGCTGTAAATGTAGTCTACCTAAACTTTAGTAAAGACTTTGAAACCATTTCCCACATGATTCTCCCAGAGAAACTGGCCTTCCATGGTGTGGCTGGGGATACTCTTCGCTGAGTTAAAAACTGACTGGATGGCTGGGCCCTGACAGTCCCATCAGTTGGCAGATGGTCACTAGTGGTGTCCCCCAGCGCTCAGTGCTGGGGCCAGGCCTCTTAAATACCTTTATTGATGGTCTGGACAAGAGAGGGAGTGCCCCCTGAGGAAACCTGCAGATTACCCAGTAGGAGAGCTCATCAGTTGGGGGGTGAGAAGACTGCAGAGGGATCTGGACAGGCTAGATTGTTATGGCCAAGGCCAATTGGATGAGGTTCAGCATGGTGAAATGCCAAGTCTTGCACTGAGTCATAACCATCTCATGTAGTGCTACAGCCTGGGAGAAGAAATGCTGAAAAGCTGACTGGAGGAAAAGGACCTGGAGGTTTAATTGACAAATGACTGAACACGAGCCAGCAGTGCACCCAGGTGGCCAAGAGGGCCAAGGTCATCCTGGTTTGTACCAGCAATACTGTAGCCAGGAAGTGATCAGAAAGTGATCGTCCTTCTGAACACAGCACCGGTGAAGCTGCACCTCAAATCCTGTGTCCATTTCTGGGCCTCTCACTACAAGAAAGACACTGAGGTGCTGGAGCATGTCCAGAGAAGGGCAACAGAGCTGGGGAAGGATCTGGAGCACAAATCTCTCTCTACACTCTATACAGCTATTTCAAAGGAGGCTGTAGCAACATGAAGGGGCACATCTCTTTATTACAAGAGGAAATGGCTTCAAGTTGCAACAGGGAAGATTTGTACTGGCTATCAGGGAAAATTCCCCAAAAATGTTGTCAGGCCCTGGAACAGGCTGCCCATGGAAGTGGTTGAGTCACCATCCCTGGAGGTATTTAAAATTTGTGTTGATATGTCACTCAAAGGCAGATTCTAGTGCACTTGGCAGTGGTATGTGTACAGCTGAACTTGGTGATCTAAAAGGTCTCCTCCAACCTAAATGATTTTACGGTTCTGTGATTTTATTCATATTTTAAAAATGCGCAAACAGTAGTAAATGCTGAAAAGGAGTCACTAAGAATTGATTTATAATATAGATCAATATGTTAAAAACACATTTCTAGTGGCTTCCAAATTTTTAAGCAAACTAATGCAGAGGCACTGGAAACACCTATCTGGATTTGGATGTGATTCATTCAGAAAGATCATTATTTTATATGACCTATTTTTTTTAAAGATCTTGCATTGAATATGGAAAAGCTATTACACAAAAGGTTCAAAATGACAGAGTAGAAAAAGCATGCATAATACTGCAATAAAAATGTGCCAGTCATCTAAAGAATTCAAGGTCTTCTTCATGTCTGCTTGGATTTTCACAACAGTTATGAATCATACACATTTTCCAAAAACAAGTGCAGAAGATTTTTCCCTTAGTTACTAGGAGCTCAAAGAGTTATAATTTAATCATACTACCCAGTCTGTGACACACAGTAGAACAAATCTGACCATGTTTGGTACAGAAGTGTTTTCATGACCAGCCATGGTTCAGGTTGAATAATACTTCAGAGGAAAAATACAATTCCCTAATGGAAGTACTTCAGATATCAAGGGGAAAGGGGCTGTAAGAGAGCATATAAATTTCATGGTTTCTTACTTCTTTGGATAAGCACCTTTCCTTTCAAGCAATGATGACTCAGGTAATTTAACAGTTAATATTAATGTAATGTTTTATACTTCACTTTGAATCAAAGATATGGAAAAATATAACTGTCTCTCTATCCTCTGATATGGTCAGCTATGGAAACAGCAGTGTCTTTATTATATGCAAGTATAGAAAAACAGATAATAGCACAGACACTGTTACTATAAAGCCTCACAACAGTTTCAATTTTATTGTTTCCATTTTCTCAATACATAAGTCAACTAAATTGATGTTACTGGAGCCAGAGATTATTAATAATTGTCATGTTAGAAGAATAGCACTGTACAGATAACAGCAATATGATGTGGTAGCACCTAGCAACTAAACACCATCTCACAGCAGCTCATATTTTTATATACTCTTCTAGTTTTCTCTTGGGGTTTTTTATTTAATTCAAATTTAGATTTTTCTCTCCTTAATGTAAAGTGCTGTCTCAATACAGTCCTCTAGCAGCCATGAACTTTCAATGACTTTAAAGTCACCAATGTATTTCTTAATCATTGAATTTCATCACGATGAGATAAGTCTTCTATCAAAATACATCAATGAGAAAAGCAATTATTCTAAAGGTTACTTGGAGCTTCATAAGTCTGAGTTTCACCAGCCTGGATTTTGCTCTGAGACATCTCAGCAGGACAAAAAAGTGCACCATTATCTCCACTATCAGCAAGCATAAATATGACTACAAAAGGGCAGTGTTAAATGCTGGCCAGACACCATCAGAACTTATTGGGGCACCTTGGGACAGGTAAAGAACCTGATCACATGATTTGCAGTGTTCACCCTGGGAATAACAGTGGTGTATCTCAAATTCTCCCAGTCAGGAGATAAAAGGCAAGGAAAAACCCAGTCCTGTTCTGGAGATTAAGACGACATGGTATTTCATACAGCACAGGTTTAGTAAGACATAATTCTGCAATAGAAAGAAATGCTGTTATTAACAAAAGATATTTGGGAAAGCATAAGGTTACACATTTGTTTGTTTTCAGGGCAAGGTTACTCATTCCCCAGTGCAGTTTCTACTGCTCTCAGTTCAATGTAATAAAATTACAGACCTGTTATCAGCAGATTTCTCTGATACATACGCTGAATCTTAAACAGACAAAACCAGATGCCTAAGAAGACAAGAGAGAAACATGACAGACTTTGTAAAAGAGACTCTAAAAGAGAAAATCATCCCTCTGCTCACAATCACGTAAGCTGTGGCTACTCAAATTTTACCCAGATTTAACAGAAAATTTTTCTGAGCTAAGCAAAGTGCCATCCTCAGTTTGATCAGATTATCTAAATTTTATTTGCTTCATGTGAATGCATATGGTGTCAGTGCACTACTATGGTTCACTGAAGTCCACGGAACAGAGAGAAACACTGAATTTCCTGCTGGTATACAGAAGGACTTGCTAAAATCCTGGTAACATTTTCAAATCTTAGTGCACCACTTTAACAGTTGTAAAGGAGAAGAAAATAATAGTCAATGTCTGCTTCAGAGAGAAACCAACAAAATTTCTACACATGGCACCTGTGATACCACTGGAGAGAGGAGAATCCAAAAATTATATGTGCATCAGGAAGAAATCTTGCAGCACTTTAGCACCAAGACAAAACAGTCATCTTGACTAACACGTGGATTTTTGCATGTCAGTCTATTATTTAAATTACTCTTGAATTGTTAACAAATTAGTCTTTCCAATGAAGTAGGTAACCTCTTCGCATCTTCTAAAGAAACAATACATTCATGCCTAAAGAGTATTTCCATTTTAGCTCTTAGAGAAAATTTAACATATTCATGTTACTAATGATTTATAACACTTTCCCTCAGATTTCACTCATTCTGTTGCTGAAGATTTTTTTTAAACTAGTTCTTCAGTAACAAATATCTATTTGTGACTTTAAAGATACATTTATGCAGGGGACTGTCATCAGCATATTGGGGAAATGTTTTAAGTATTCAAGAGATTATTACTTATGCAGCAAAGGACACCACAGTAATGAATGGAGAAATATAGCATGGGAACCAAAGCCTATTTTTGCATTATTAGAAAGAAATTCCAGTCCAAGTATTCCTGATATTTTAGACCCAGTTTTATAGAAGTTATTACATACATTTAGTCTTATAAAGACTGTAATACTTACACAATTCTGCTTTTAGAATATGACTCTCCTGAGGAAATGGGAAATAGAAAAACAAACTCCCAGTTCTTTACACAGTAGAGTAGAATTGTGTGAATTTCGTTCAAGAACCTGTTCCACTCATTTGTTATGTGGCCATGATCAAGTCAGGTAGCTTCTATGTACCAAGTCTGCCCATTATTCTTACAAGTATCAAAGCTGAGGCAGTTAAATACCACCCTGACACCCGATCCCATCAGATCTCGGAAGCTCAGCAGGGCCAGCCCTGGTTAATACTTGGATGGGAGACCTCCTGGCAAGACTTGGGGCTGTAGGTTCTAGTCCTGAGGACTTCACTGTCACCGTCCAAGCTCGCTCGGCCATGGCAGATGAACCCCAGGAGTTAAAGGGTGGGGCCAATTCCACACATGCTATGCCTCACTTAAAAAATCCACTGTGCAGGCTCAAAGGGCACACCCATGTGGGGAGAGCCCTACTGAAACCTTTGTTCATGAAGCCTGGCCATGATGATGATCAAAGCTGAGAAAATGGAGGCTACATAAACAATACCAGCAGGAAGAAAACTACTGGGCAATACTGTCCAATGAAAGCATTATTACCAGATCAAAACCAGAAACCTCCATGCAGGAGTTTTTTAAAAAGATCCACTATAAAAAGCTAGACATAAATCCTTTTTAAGATCTTCTGAAACCAAATACTGCAGAAAATTCAGGGTCTAAAATAACTATTTTAACCAGTAATAACTTTAACCTAGAAAAGTAATAATGTGGGTTTAATTATTTCAAGTTAAGAGGTATCCATCTGCCACCTTTTCATTCTTGAACTTCTGTCTTGCTGAGTATGAATGAAAATCAAATTATCATAATGACATGTGCTAGAGGAAGAAACTAATGTTTGAGCATTCCAAGAAAAGCTTTCCATGTGGTTGAATTGCCAGAATGTAGCTAATATTCACCTATGAATCTGTAAGCAGCACTCTACAGCACTGGTTATGATGTCTTTCTCTTTCCTGTCTGGCTGGATTTTTAGTAAAAAAAAAAACTTCTCAGGAACTTACCATCAGAGCCTATTCTTCTGATTCTGTGAAACAATGGATTAGCATCAATCCATCTATTTTGTAACAGTATTAGCAATCAATGAAAGCAATTATGCTCATAATAGAGTATACAGAGAAATACTAGATTTGATGACCCTTTAAAACTTCAATTATCCCTGGAGCTAAATAATATTCCTAAAACATTCTACTTATATTAATGATTTGTACTGCTGACCAGTCCTACTGTGCTTAACCACTTGCTGCACTAATTAGATAGGCTACCTACCACGTCTGGCTTTCCCCTAATTTTAGATTACAGAATGTCTTCACACATTTTTGGTCATGACAACAGGTAGTATTGTGCCTGCAGGTTTTTTATTACATGAAAATTGCATTCATTATCTGCCATAAAGAATACCATGAAAGAAATACTGATATTCCAATTGCACAAGACATAACATTTCTCGACAAGTAACATATTTTCCATCTTCATTTAAATATAAAGAAGTGGTTACACAGAATTCTGGCAGCACTGAGATATGTGTTCATCTGAAAGATCTATGCCTACCTTTATAGTGGTTTTTACCACATGGATCCCCAAAGTTTAAGTACTGTATTTAATGCTTGCCATATATCATGAAGCTGTGAGAGGACTGAAATAACTTAAACTTCAGCTTCAGCTTTTGGAAGAGCCTACCCTCCTTCTCTCCAGCTCCTTGCCCATGCCTTGAGCAGATCAACCAGAATGAGTTTTAATTGGCAGACTGGAGATTGCCATCTGTAATTATCAGGGACTCTTTATATATATATACTTGAATGCCACTTTTTCATAGTAAAAGCATCAAAGAAAGAATAAATGTCTTCAACATGCAGGGTGCACACAAAGTTAATGTACTGTTTAATTAATTCCAGTCTTCATAATAATGAATCTCAAACCTCAAAAACAGAATCTCAAACTGTGTATACATTTGCATATTCCTTCATGACCACCAAAAAAGGCAAAAAAGTAGGTTGTTCAAAGCTGCATTGTTGTTTGGAGTTAATGAGTGATGATACAATGTTTGTGATGAGCAAACCATTATTTATAGCACTGAGTTTATTAATTACTGATAACATCCATGCCCATCTTTGTATCAACAGAATTTAATTAAATGCTAATTACATTACAGAACTGGCAGTGGAGAAGTTCTAAACTGATGTTTGTCACAGTGTATTTTGGACTGCCATGGTAACTTCAGTTATCTGGCACCTTGTGCCAAAATAACCTTAAAAAAAGTACTTAAATGCTAAAAGTCCATTAAGAAGCACTAGAATTTTCAAACTACTATTATGAAGAAACCAAGCAGAACAACTGCTGTGTCTCCTAAAATCACTAATTACAGGCAGGAGGGAGTGGCATAGCAAAGCTGCTTTCAGAAAGGCACAGTTACTAATAGGGAGAAAAGGAGGCTGGAATGCACACACGGCATGTCTGAAAACACCACATGGGCTTCAAACACCAATTCACAGCCAAGAACAGAAGGGACTATTGAAACAAGTATGTTGACACAGTGTAGGGCTAGCAAATTTTTTTTGTTCCCCATGAGAGCTTTTAATTTTTATAAAAGACTTGTATTAAGGTCTGTTGCAAAAGGTAGGTAGAATTGCTATAATTCATAGATGACTTTTCCCCATCAATAAGATATTCTTATTTCTTGCATGTAACATAGGACAACTACTCCTTGTGAAAAAGGACTTCAATAAGCAAAACAGTGCAATAATTCCACAAGTCTACCTATGCTTAAGCAAATAAATGCAAAGAATTGAAATAGGAAATTAACCAGCATTTGATTACGAAGGTTACTAGGAATGTTGCATTAGCCAACCGATATCTGTAGTAAAAGTCAGAAATGTGTCCAAGCACCTTTTTTTACCTCAGATACAAACCAGCAGTAATTTCAAGTTAAAAACAGAATTTGAATAATTATTCTGAGTTAATGGAACGATGATAATTAGAGCACTTGAAATAGAATGGTGATTGGCACTACCAGAGCATAAAGGGGCGCTAGTAACAAACATCTAAGTCATTATCTCTGGTGGGAGGGAGAGACACAAATGATTACTACTTGGAGATCACTGGGGAGTTGGTTCAGCTATATTATGAGGGAATTCTCAATGTATTTTCAAACACACGCCTCTGTCAAATCTTTAATTTCAGCATTCACGTCTGCATACTGCAGTCTGGCTAGAGTCAGGCCCTTCGTTCCCAAGTGGAAATGTGAAAAGTACTGCCTGCCCAAGGCCTTCTTGGGGAGCAGAACTGAGGGGCCAGGAAATCCAGAGATGGTTTGAAGAGAAATGTTTCTTCAGTCCATTATCAGTCCTGTGCAAATTCATTAGAGTCATTATATTTTGTGGGCTGCTTTTAGTTGCCCTTCGTACAACAACTCCAAGGCAATCAAATCAAACCAGGGACTAAAACATTAAAGTACAGCCTGGTTCTTTCAGAAGTTGATTAAAAATAAGTGAAAACCCCCATAACATAGCATGTCTGTTGGTTGTTCTGTCAATCACCTAGCAACAGAGTGACAGAGTGCTCCATTAAATATACATGTTAAACCTCTTGGAGCACAGAGAATAGCAATGATGTTTACAGCCAGACTCTTTTTTTCATGATGACTAAATTTATATGTAAAGAACAGACTTTGCAGCTACTACCCAGCAGTGCTTCAAAACCTAGCATCCCACTACAACTTTCATTTTTGGCCTCTTTTGAGGGAACGGTTCGGTAAGGGCGAATTGTGGGGGAGTACTGCTCTGCCCAGCTCGATATGAGTTAATGTCTCCATTTTGGTCTACTTACAAATAGTATTTTATCAGCCCCCAAACCCAATCTTTTATGTCATTTTCCCCTTAGCTACAAAATCTCAGAAACCACAAAACCTTCTTAAACACTTCTGACATTAAGAAGGTGCTTAACAAAAAGTACTTACTGGCTGGAGCAATACCATTACTATTGGAGCTGAAACAGAGTTAGATATATTTTAGTGCAATCTTCTGAGTCCAAAGCTACGTTGTGGCTCTGTTATATGAGAGCTATGAAATATCAGATGCAGTACAGCCTCCAGTGTCTAAACACTGGACAAAAATGTTCCTTAGGTGTCCTTAATCTTCACAAGAAAGTTTCCCTGTGTGTGGCAGACTCTTAAAGTAAGACTGCTATGGTTACAAGAACTGCCATAAATAAACAAAATTCCTCCACTAATCACAGTCCTGCTAGGAAATAGCAAGAAGCCATTGCATGATCTCCCACCATCAAACAGGGACTTGATTAACATAGGGCTTGCTCTCTGATGAGTGGTTTCAACAGTTCCTTTTGGAATACTGAAAAATTAAATAAAAGCATTACATTCTGGCTGTAAATTGGTACCTTCTTACAAAATAAGGTATTTTGATAATAGAAAACATTGACCTCAGATTTTGTCAATGAAAACTACTGAAACTGCAGGCTCATTAAGTGGCCTGGAATTAATCACCACACTTGAATGTTGCAAAAGGTATGCAGATAAACACCTCTTTCGAAAATAAAAGAAAACCCCTCAAAACCCCACACTAACTTTGAATGACCACAAGTGATCAAATGTTTGACTTTCCTTCAGATATTAATATAATCATCCATAAGAAGAATTTTGTAAAGCCAAACTGAACCTTAGTCAGTGTTGACCATCGTCAGCCTCAGAGAGGGATGACTTCTGGGCATTTGCTTAACCAACTGAGTCAGTGATCTGGGTTACAGATCACACACAGAATGTATTTCCTCATTCAAAACTTTTCTTTTTTTCCCTCAGAAAAAAATTAAAAATAACAGTCAAGAGGGGTTTGATTGTTTGTTCGTTTTAAAATTTTCTATATCGGTAGTTTTCCTTGTTGTGCTTGGTCACAAATGTAAAAAACCGCTCTGAAGAACCATACAATCAAAAATTCATTGAAAGTATGTTTTAAGCTATGAAGGTTGTATTTTCCCTGATAGAGTCCTCAGGTGGACTCATTTTATCTTCATGAAAAAAACACCTGAAAAACCACAACTTTGCATTCAGTCAGAAACTCTGCTACCTTTTATCATCACTTCCTGACAGGAGTACAATACTCTCAGCACTAGAGCTATTATGAGCTCAGATAAGCTTACAGAAGATATCCAGAGCAGCATTGCCCATTGTTCATGGAAATCAGGCTGAGATTCACACAGCAGAAGGCTGAGCAGAGCACAGACCAGTTCTGACCAGAAAAGAAGTGAACACTGAAGAGCAGAGAAATGAAGGGTCAGGTAGCTTCATGAAAAGGTCCGTCAGCATCACAAGTCTCATGAGCTTCATTTCAATGGAGAGACTTACTAGTAGGAGGAAAGAACAGCACACAAAAAGCAATGTAAAATACATGTATAGTGCTTTGAAATGTAGCCTAGGCATGTTGATTGGTAACAGTAGCAACTCAATTTCTATTTTTTGTGTGTACTTGCTGTCCTAATAATTTGGGAAACACTAACAAGGTTGTAGACACTTTGACTGTAGCATGAAATGAACTAATTCTTTTTCTTTCTAAATGTACAGAACAGGAAACTATTTGGGTAAAGTTAGAGCATGCATTGAAACCTCAGCAATTCACTGTGATTGGTTTTTCAGCATTTATAGTAACATACTCTTTTTTGAGTGGGCTGAAGATAGAAACACAAACCTATATCAATTTATTCCACCTTTTAGTTAGTTCACAGTAGCCCTGGCATTCTACCTCCTAAGACTTTCATGGCAGCTTCATGATGCAAAGTTGAGTGAGATCCAAACAAAATCTAGGTCACCACAATGAACTGTTCTTTCCCATTTCAAATCCAAGTGTTCATAAACTACTGACTGCTACACTTAGCCTATGTTTGTGCTCCTTCTGACATGCTGTAACAAGAGAATGGGCAAAAGGGCACAGGCAGTGAAACAGGAAGCATTGGTTAAAAAAGATGGGAAATTCAGCACACTGACATGCTGAAACATTTAAATAGTACTTTATGATTGCATGAGATTATATGCTTCTGAAATTAGAAATTTAAAAACATTTATTCTTAACCTAAGTGTTTATTTAAGTGTGAGTATTCTCAATTGTTTTTTCAGGTCAGCTTATATGAAGCCCATTTTTTATTGAAATAGTTTTAATTCCAGTGAAAAAGGCACTTGACATGATCAAGACATATGTAGTGGAGGAAAACATAACAGGATTAATGTTCTAAAATGGCTCTGTGCAAGATGCATACATCCCCACATATAATTTGTACAACTTTAGATATTACTGTACCTTGCCAGCTCTGTCTTTGAGACAGTGACATTTCAACATGTGATTTAACTTAGCAGACTAAAGGAATTGGGGAAGTACTCAGTGATAGACACAAAATTATCCACCTCTTACTGAGCTCAGCCTACCCACTCATTTAAGATCCTAACATGCCAGTTCAGTGAACTGATTCTCAGACAAACCAAATATTTGAATTGTATCATGGGGGCAATATAGAAGTCATATCAATGCAACTACATTGATAGTCTACTTTATTTGTCCTAATTGACTTCATATCTGCTGATGTCCAATGCTTTCTAGGTCAGTCTGCTGGAGATACAGCCGATGGCCTAAAGGACAAAATTTCTCTCTGCAGATGAGTCATCATGGAGAACTCGTTCTCATGCAAGCAGAAAGGTATCTGCACCAACTGAAGCAGAAGGAAAAAGCACTGCAGGAATTGGAAGACAGAAGTATTTCCTTTTCTTCCTTCACCCTTTCAAAGACTATGATCATAAAGAAAACACTGCAATGAGACTTATCCTTTCTTTATGTAGATCTTTGTTCTTGCTCAATGGAGGCAACGTTGTATAAAAACAAAGTCATCACCTTGTGAATGCTGCTTTGCCCCCAGTGCTTGAGGAACAAAATAGAAGACATAATTTCAGTGATATAAACCTCTTCAGGGTATATTGCATTATATTAGAGCACCTTATTAAAAGAAAAAGAAAGCATATTAAACTATTTCAAAAAGCTTATTTATTCAAGTTAGAACACTTCATTTGTTATACCATTGAATCCTTCCATTTTACAAAGCCTTTTACTTTATCAAGATGATTCTTGACTGAAGAACCTTTTACAAGCAGCACTGCCCAACAAACCAGCATACAAATAACTGCAGTCCTTGTAGCAAGGTGGAAACAAGGCGACAGTGTCTAAGTTCCAGTCTGAAGTTCCTCAAGTTTGGAGCTCTCTCATGCTTCTGCTCCTCCCTACCTTTACCCATTTTATTATTCTCTGATTATGAATGCACTTGTCAACATTTAAAAAGCTGTTGACTGTAATTGTTGATAACTGCTGGAAGGTGTATTGAACTCCTCTGAAATAAACTAATTAAAAACAATTTCAGTGACTAGAAAGCATAAAAATCAGCACAGGCTTCTCTGAAAGCAATACTAATAGATAGGAAGCTTACATAACTTTCTCCATCCGTTATTAATGCTCTTCTCCCTTAATCAGAGGACCCATAAATGACTGAAGAGGATGTATGTCAGTGGAACTGCAATTTGCTTTTTAGAGGATGGATATAATTGCAAGCCAGCAGGAAGACTGTAATGAATGTAAGGAGAAGAAAAATGAGATCTCAAACAATACTGTGCCATGATTAAAAATCACACCAATTGACATGACCATGTCTAGCAGTAACTCAGTTATTCCAGAAAGATAAACAACTCAGTTCTTACCTCCAGTGCTACAAAATCTGGAATTCAGAAAATCACAAAATCAGAATTCACACTCATGTATAGATACAACTTTATTTACATGTATACAGAGTTAATCAAGATGCTGTAAAGCACATATTGCAATAAAGGACAGTCTTCCCCTCACCTGTGTTAAATAGAGCATATGCACTGCTAAAATGCTTGCAATAGCCTCCTTATTTTCTATTAAATTTATCAATATCACTAAAGAGCTATCTGAGGTGTCTGGTAGACAAGTGTGGCTTTGCAATCGAAGATAAGGGTACTTATCCCTGGCAAAGAAAAAACATTCAAAGCAGGAGCTACCCTGGAAAAAAAAGGATGTGGTGTTTTGCTGTTGCATATCTGTAGGTCCTGCACTGTATTGGTATTGTTGCTGCTGTACAAAAAGAAAGGTTCCCCAAAACCACTCAAGATATGAGAGATGTTGACAGGTTTGAGAAAACAAATAGTCTGAAACACAAACTGATCTAGATAAAAGCAACTGATAATCCTTTAGACTCCTTCAGACAAGCACCTTCCAAACTGGCTAACGTTCCCTTCCATGGATTCTTGGGTTTACTACTAATTTCTGAGAATATTGCTCCTAAAAGCTAGCAACCATGAACAGAAGGTTTCCAAGTAGTATGAAGAAAATAAACCTCCAAACCAACTCAAGTATATATTCAAAATATCAAACTGACCTTACCTTCAACAGTAAACAGGTTGTTACTAGTTAACAACAGCTAACTAGAACATTCTTAAGGTTAATGAACTGAGTAGAAATAAAGTCAACATGCCAAAATCATCAATAACAGCTATTCAAACCACGAAGCAGATGAAAGAATTAAACAGCTGAATTATGCTCCTAGAAAATAGCCTACCACAATACTGAGAGGCTTGCTCAATTACTCTCAGTACAGAGAGCAAATGAGCAAGCTTTTTGCAATACAATAGGGAGTACTTTCTCTTCCACTCAAGATTAACATCTATGACCAGTTCATCATGCAGGAAAAAGTCAAATTCAGAGTAAAGTCTGGGACGTTCAGATGCAAAAAAACCATGTAAGACCCCAAGTCTCAAGCTATGAGCTCACCAAGTGAGTTTTATTTCAAAAATATGCAAGATTCCAACAATATCTGCCCTCTAGACATACTAGAAAAGCCTCCGGCTCTTTTAACACCTTAAGAGAGAATGCAAAGGAGAAATACTCCACATTTTCTCAGGAGGTACTTTACTGGTAAACTTTGGGAAGTAAGAGATCTTGGCAGAAGTTTAAAGGGTAACATACAACCAAAACAAAAGCATTCCACAAGCATTGACTTAGCACGTGCTAACCCATATAACTTAGGAAAATCCAACCCATCCAGTCCCAAATGACCCAAAATACTAAGAAAGGAGATTAAGAAGAAGAATGAGTAAAGAAGAGAAGATTTTAGCTGGAGCCCTGTGAGAGTCTGGCTTCCCACACATCCATGTGGCAGATCTTCAGCAAATATGGCCAGCACACATTGCTGCATTTATTGCTTCGGAGCAGTCTGGCCAGCCCTCCCAGGCAAGCCTCCCAGCCCACTGGCCACTCAGGGGCTACAGGGCTGGCTGAGGTGCTGCTCCCACTGTGCCAGCCAATCAAAGGCTGGATTAGTAATGGCACTTAGTCAAATGATGTTCTTTAGTAATCTCCAACCTGTTAAGAGTGCAGCTGGGTTCAATATTACCAATTTCCCTCACCTGGATATATTTGCTTCTCATTTAATTAGAGGGAGAAAACTGTTAAGAGCACTCTGTTCCCTTCTTGTGGAACAGTACTTTCAGATTTCAGACTATCTATGGGGCTGAGGAAAAGAATTAACTTCTTGTGAATTATGAAGACCACGTAACTCACAATAAATATGCCATTCTTAAATGGTTGTATTGGTAATTGTTTTCCTAGTCTCAAAGTTAGTTCCTCACAGTTCCTTTTTCCTAAAATACCTATTTCTATGGCATTTTATGTAGATTTATGAGCAGGAAAGAATATATGTAGAAAACTGTTTTTTTCAGTATACTACGTACAATGCATAAAGTTACAAAGCTGCAATCAATCTGTCCTTCTTACACAATTTCTTGAGAGAAAGTAATAGAAGACACTTACCTATTTGACACAAAGCTGCTTGAAAAATAGAAGCTGGGCAGTACAGGTCCTACTTATACATGAAAATGACTGCCATGAGAAAGGTAAATGTTAAGTGGTAAAAGGGCATTTCTTTGATCATTTCTACTTGATGGCCTCTTGGAGATGGCAAACATCCCACTTGTTCTGTTTCCTATCTATTCATGATGTGATTTATGTGAGGTACTTGTTGACATACTTAAGATTCATGTTTCTCTGCCTAAACTAAAGCTGATACAATAGATGTGAAGCAATAGATTTGAGAATTTGACTTAGTATTACAACATGTACAGCTTATCTTCAAACTGTCAAACTCAACTGCAACCCCATAAAGTTCTTTAATGGCTACAGTCTACTCTCAAGTAGGGAAAGGGAAGTACCTCCAAGTTTTGGGACAAAAAAATAATTCAATATTCCATCCTCTAAAATAAGGCCTCCTCTGACCAAGAAGAAAAGTCTTAGATGGCCCAAATTCTTTGAAAGGTATAAACATAACTGAGCACACAAAATGCTAGTCAGATGCATTAAATCAAATTTCCAGGTGTTCATGTGGCTATTGGTGATTAAGACCATACCTTCTTTAGGAAAAGGTATGGCACAGCTGCTATCTCAGTTCTGGTCATAGGTTCAAAATGAGGAATTCACGTCCATTGTTCCCTGCTGCTATGATATGGCCCTCATGAGAATGAATCTGCACAAAGAACAATTTGGCTGCAGCAACAGTCTTCAGAGCAGCATTAATGCCTCTCAGGTGAAAAAGTTTCCCCTAAAGAATTAATGCTAACTACTTTCCATGTGATTTATAAGAGCAACTTACATGAAAATGACTAATCATTCTGGGTGGAGCTGAAGTTCAAGAGTTTTTTCCTATACAGAAAAAATCACATAATGACAAGATGCAAATAAACAGAACAGACTTCCATCTTCCACCTGTTTTGATGGGTCAGACAAAAAATGTCAGTTTTAATAATAAACCAGCTAGACTCATATAAACCAGACAGTCTATCTAAGGGTGAATGAAGACTGACAGACACATAGAAGGAGATATCAAAGACATATATTGGTTTAATTTTCTTCAGAATTAACATAGAAATATATGCTTCTTTGTAAGAACTACGTACATTTTATTTAGATAAAGGTCTGCAATGAGAAAAGTATGATTATCTACCATTGCTGAGAAACTAAAAAGTAGCAATAGTAAGAATTTTATTAACTTCATAACTTCTCCCTAGAGCAATTAAATCAGCTTGTGTATTAGCAGTATAATGAATCAGTACATTGATGTTATGTAGCCTGCAATTGTTGCAATCATTGATTCTGAACTAATTAAAATTTCTATCTTCTGAAGTTCTTCACTGCTGTGGTAGATGATGCAAGCAGTTCAGAGTTTGGCATAATCTTTCAGGATCATTTCCAATTTCTGGCTCAGCATGATGTTCCCCTTCACTTTTAGTTTACCAGAGAAGAATGCCTAAAAACAGCAGAGGAGGGGAAAAAAACCCATACATTAATTTGTTTACACGCAAAGCAAAGAGTTGCTAGAACCAAAGAAGAAGCCAAAGGTAAATGTGGTTGTTTAGCATTTAGGGGAAAGCCTTCAGTGCACAGTCCTAATGGCTATTGTTTATTAATGAAAACCATTCCAGTTCAATTCTAGTACCATTCAGAAAGAGTTTTCTATCTATAGTACAGACAAGGCCAAGTCCATCACTCAGCAGGAAAAAAGTAAATACAAAGCAACTTCAGCTGACTTTGTTTCTTTTCTGTGAGGACTTCTCCTGGTGTAAGACAAATGCCTTCACAGAAGCTTACGGCAAAATTTCAGCAGGGCACAAAAATAAAGCTCCCAGCCTTGTCACCCCATGCTACAATTAGCCATATAGCCCTACAAGACATAAAAAAATCGAATGAAAAGGCTATTCAAAGAAAATTAAAGGCCTAACGAAAAGGTACGCTACTCATCCAAATTCATAATGAATCCAAGCAGAAACTTGCACAATGTGTGTATACACATACTCCAAATTCCAAAGAAATGCACTGGCTTTACACATAGCATATTTTCTTTGAAATGCTGGAATTATACTTGAAATAACTGTATATTCTGTTTCAAATCTAGTTCATATTTTTTTAAAACTAGTTTTGCTTCACTGTGGCTTTGCAGTTTGGAAGCTCGTTGAAAGTTCTTTGAATGTACTTTTGTATAGTTACATTAACTTGAAATACATTCAAATGATGAATAGAGAGAGCCAGCAGAAAAGAATTTAAATAGATGCTTTGAGCTTCTTTAGATGAAAAACTTCACAGAAACTCAAAGAAAATACTAATGCACAAGAATAGATCATGTTCCTGAATCTCCATCCCTGTTCTTTAGCATTTTGATGATTACATGTAAACATCTTGTTTGTTTATGCTTTATGCCTGCTATATACAGAGGGTCGCAAAGGATTTTACTCATTTGGTATATAGGACTTATAACAAACATTCATCATGATTGTTAGTCTCCAGTTTTACAATCAAAGTCTCCAACAACTTCTGCTTGGGATCAAAGAAAAGGAACTGTTTGATATATAATGAGCTTAATTAAAGTTTTCATTTGCTCAAGCTTTAATCTGTAAGCTGACATACTAAATTTGTGACAGTTTAATTTACTTCCACACATGCATTTTTAGTAGTAAAATGAGTAGTTTTAAGCAGCAGATTACTCCAAGAAGCTAAAAGTGCACACCCAGATTACAGACCTTTCTTAAATCTTTCTCCCCCTGAAAAAATTGTCCTAGTTCGGGTGAATTTTGACCTGTTTCAGTGCATCTACATGCATGTACTGTCTGACATTTCTCTTTACTGCAGTACTAGCAGTAAATTAGAACACTGCAACAGATACCAACTTGCTGCAATATGACAATAAAAACAGCCTGATGAAACTGACAAATCTAGGCTTGCAAATCATGTATTGTGAAGCACCAAGAAACCAAAAACCTACCAACTTTGCCAGGCTTTATGTCATTAGTGGTATCTTTGTCTCAAGATGATAAAGGTGGCATAAATTCCTCATCATGTTTTCTGACTAATTCCATATAAGGTAATGATGTGCTTATACCTCATCTGAGAAAACATCCACTGATAAAACATCCAGTGGTGTTGATTTTGGAATGCAAACAGGAATGAATCAGAGCTTGATTTGTACGTCCCCACACAAGTGACTATGTCTGTGACATACAGGTTTTACCTTTTGAGGGTTGGTCTTTTGTTGTACCACATCCATGAAATCCTCATCTGAGAGAGTGAAGGTGGTATCAGCAGAACTTCTGGCAGGTCCTTGATAGACTGCTCCAGAGCCATTCTTTAAGTCAATTGCTGAGAAGCAAAAACAAAGATAGTTTAATTTAAAAATAAAGATAAAATTTTCAGGCTAGAGAACACTCCTCTCCTTATCTGTTATTATAAAGCATCCATATACCATGAGTTATCAGCTGCTTAGAAAATGAATGGGGTTTAATTCTTCTTCTTTAATGGAGGAAAACAAAAAGTGATTCCTGTACTAAGGGGGAGGCCATATGCAGCAAGGACTGCCATTTAAACATTCTGGTACCAATGGTAAAAACTGTTTTTGAACAACACTAAAGGCGCACAAGATATTAATTAGTGCACTGCAAAAATGTTAAAGTTAGTAATGAAGTTCTGATGTTTGAAAACTATCCTGTAGTCAGACAAAGCAAACGTAGTGGTGTTCCAATACACTGCTCCACTCTCCCTGTTCTGCCCCACAGGCAATATAGCCTGTTCTGCTTCGTGCAAAGCAGGTTTAAAGCCTTGCCAAGTATCTGTCTTTCTCCTCCTCAAAGTATCTGTAGCTTCAGAGCACTCTTTTACCACACCAAATGACCTGCCAAAATAATCTATTACAAAGCTAACACTATCAGGTATTGTGTCATTTCATTAGAAGAGCATTTTGACAGGATGTGTGCTCTGCCAAATCATTCTCAGATTTTGCAACTTCCCTGTCTTACCTTTACACCTGTTCCTCCTGATCCATCACACCCCAACCCCACACAATATTCAAGTGGATGTTCCTGTAAGGACATGGCATTTCTAATCACAGAATCATGGAAGCCAGTTGATTGCTCTTCACTGACAAACTTTAAGGCACTTGCCAACCTATGGAAACTTATTTCTACATAAACTATCTTAAGTGCAATTTTTTTTTTCAAATAGTTTTTTCAAAGGGTAAGGGGAACTATGAAGACTGGGTGTGGCTTTAGTCTGTTTAGTCTTTTATTTTCTGAAATCTGCTCTAAGTAATATTTATCCAGTTATACAAAACTAGAAGTATACAACGTTGCTCAGTGAGAAGTGACATACTGGATTATTATCCAGTTGATTTTAAGGTAAACTGTAATTTCTGCAGCAGGTTTCATGCACATCAATAACCTGATGTAATGAAATGAAACAAAACAATGACTGAGCACCAGATGAATGATCTATACATTTTTGTGGGCATGAGCTGTATAACATCCTTTTGACACAAAACAGCTACTACATATATTGTAACATCCTACATGAGCCTTTAAACATTGCCCCTGCATATTATGTAGGCACAGATCACTATTAGGAAAGAAAAAAAAGAGAAAAAAAATCACCTATGGAATCATGAAATGCAAGTTTCACAGTGGATACCAACCACTCAGTTCACCAAGCTTAACTGTCCATGTGCTGTCAAAACACACCTCTTCTCAAATGCTAGCCGTGTTACAAACCATAGCAATGCAGCCAAACTGAGCTCCCTTTGAGCAAAACAGCATTGGTCAGCAAGCCCAACAGATTAATTCTCAACACAGACATGGTGTCTAGGATGCTTACAGTTCTTAATTACTTGTTTTGAATTACCTCTGGACCTTAGAAATCCCTTATTGTGCTTCATCTTGCATGCATTTAACTTTTTTCCTGTCCCTACACTTCCTAGACTGCTCCAGAAGGCACCCAGCTGCTGAAAGCCTGACATAATGTTTCCCAAGACAATTTCTCCTTTTGCACTACACACTGGCTGGAATAGCAATGTTGGTAATACTCATCCATCAGTCTCAGTGGTGTGAAGTTTAGATACGAAAAAGAATTTAAAAGATATAGTGACTCAGGCAAGTTCTAACAACACCTAAGTTTTATTTTGAATATAGTACATATTTAACAGCTGTTAAATTGTTGTACATTATTACTTAATATTGTTACAGTCCCTGTTCTCCACTTCCTAGCCAAATCCAAAGACCATAGTTTACCACCCAACATCTACAGTTAATTTTAAGCTCTCAAAACACAAAAATGCCTTTAAACATTGCATAATCAGGGTACCATGGGCAAACCTTTCATGTTTACAGAATCATAGAACCATTAGTGTTGGAAAAGACCTCCAAGATCAGTAAGTCCAACCTTCAACGTGCCACTACTTTGACAACTAGACCAATGCACTACGTGCCATGTCCTGTCATTTCTTGAACACCTTCAGTAATGGTGACACCACCCTTTCCATGAAGAAATTACTCCTGATGTCCGGCATGAAAGAGGCCGCTTCCTCTCATCCTGTTGCTGGTTGCCTGGGATAAGAGGCCAACCCCCACCTGGCTATAACCTCCTTTCAGGTAGTTGTAGAGAGTGATAAGGTCTCCCTTGAGCCTCCTTTCCTCCAGGCTGCACACCCCGAACTCCCTTAGACTCCTGATGTCCGGCATGAAAGAGGCCGCTTCCTCTCATCCTGTTGCTGGTTGCCTGGGATAAGAGGCCAACCCCCACCTGGCTATAACCTCCTTTCAGGTAGTTGTAGAGAGTGATAAGGTCTCCCTTGAGCCTCCTTTCCTCCAGGCTGCACACCCCGAACTCCCTTAGACACTCCTCATAGAACTTGTGCTCCAGACCCTTCCCCAGCACT
>VWZD01010089.1:0-15745 GCA_013396695.1 Sakesphorus luctuosus | reverse complement strand
GGATGTAGCACCATTCACCACCATTCTCTGGGCCTGGCCATCCGTCCAGTTTTTAACCCAGCAAAGAGTCCTTTTCTGGGAGAATGCCGTGGGAGACAGTATCAAAGTCTTTGCTGAGGCAGACACATCCACAGCATTTCCCTCATCCAGTAGGTGGGTCATCTGGTCATAAAAGGAGACCAGATTGGTAAAGCAGGAGCTGCNAAAAAAAAAAAAAAGAAGACCAATGTAATGGTATGTTCTTTTCCCAAAAGTATGAAAATATTATTTTCACTTCCTCTGTATTCTTTGTAAACAGCGCCAAGATTTTTGACAAAGAAATAAAAATGAAAAAGAATGACAGACCAGCCACAAAAGAAAAGCACTCTGTGACAACAATAACTATCTTTTCCACAAAAGCATGAAGAACCTTCTGTTGTTACATGATCCATCCCTTTCTTCAGGCTTTATCATAAATGAGTTGTGACCTCTAATGCAAGCAGTAAAAAACAAAAAAGCCACACTGGTGAAAGAGTGATCCAAAATACCTGTTGGTATTTAGAGAAGCAAAGGAACTCCCCTCCTCACACAGAATGCAAAACTACCCCAAAAACTTGGTCATCCAATTTTTTTGCATGGGAGGAAAACAAATAGAAGGATTACAAATATATACAATCCACTTTCTCACCTCCTGACCTATACCTATCCTATAATATTCAAATGACAACTGAGTCCAAACTACAGCACTGCTGCATGGACAAATAAACTAGCAAGGAAAGAAAATAGCTGAATACCAGAACAAGTTCAAAGCATTAGAGCAGAAAAATTCCAGCTTTCCAAAATGACTAGACAGGGTACCTTCAGGTAAAATACAACTTAGGAGACAGAGGCAGGTAACACAGCTTCCTGCCACTGAAGGAAATGATCTTGATGCAGGTCTCTATTACATGTCTTCCACACATACCTCCTGGATACACATCTCTGAGGTAGTAGCTGCCATCCCATCACTGTGGCATGCATGCTCCACTAGGACTGCAGCAGCCAGCTGGATCATGACTTGGTACTGGCAGTACTTGGTACTGTGTCAGTGTTCAGGTGGCTGGTGACCTGGGCAGCTGCCAGGCAACCACCTGGGGCACTGTCAGTGCAGCCCCACTGCCAGCAGTAACAAATGAGTAACTTAACTTAAAAGTGTCTCTCTGGTGTTCCTTGCTCCTGAGAACACGTAAACCTTCCTGGCTGCTACAAAGAGAGCTCTTCTAGACATTCACACAGCTGATCCACTCCATGTAAAAACGGAACTCTGCAATACACTTATGGTACTCCCCAGTACAGTGGGTAGCAACAAAAACTAAACTGAAAGCTGAAGTCCATCTTAAAAATCAACTACCCTCTCAAATGTGTAAAATTTTAGTTTGACACACCTTGCAAGAAGTAGAATCACAAAGTTCCAGTGAATGAAATGTTACTTTTCCTTCAAATTTTTGCTTTTGCTTAGATATATGTGTTCTATTCCAGTAATTAAACACCGACGAATTATTATTGCCCACAAGATGCTATTGTCAGAGACATAATAAAAAGGGGGGCGGAAATTGCATTGGAGTTAAAACACACTGACATTCTAAGTTTTGGGGTAGAGATTTTGCTTTGTCTTTGAAGAGTGCCATAGCCTTTCCAGAATAGAAATATTAACAGTTGGACTATTTTTGCATTTGCTTTGGTTTGGGTTTTATTTTGCTTTACAAGGGTAACAGCAATAGAAGACTTGTCCTCAAAGCAAGTAAGATAAAGTGTCACCCATTCTTCACTGCCTGAAGTCATATTGAATCATAAATTATTGAGCAGTTTCTTCTTAATTTGTCAGGTGTTCACAACCAACTACAAGTAACAATTTCTCTTCAGTTCTCAAAACAAAGTTTTAATCTTCTGAGAACTCAAAAGGAACAGAAATATCTCCTGCCTTCAGCAGTGTCTTCAGAAGCATGAGGAAAAGCAACAGATGGGTAAACTCTTCTGAGTACTGTTCCAGAGAGCCATTATGTATCAGCTAACAAATCTCAATGACAATGCCTTTCCTCTATGGAAAGAGAACTGGAAACAACCTACCTTAACTCTAAAAAAAAGATTAATATTTTATAACCATTGAAAACAAAGACAATTGTTGTACAGTAATAAATATGAAGGAGAGAGCACAGTGTGCTTTAGGCTGTGAAGCAAACCAGGGAAACCAAAGTCAGGAATGGGATGGTGTCAATTGAGAACTTTGTTAAAATATAACAAAAGACAACTCCAATACCACCATCACACTTACTCCTTAGGTTTTGATACTGACAAAATCTATGTTGCCCTATCTTCTTAAGAGGATTTTCAGCATTCTCTTAAAGCAGAACAGCTTGCTTTTGTATCGAAATACAACTAAGGCCAGTTGTCACTGTGGTTTGACAGCAGATGAGCTCATCAAAATTGCACAGCCCAAGTGCAAGGTCAGTTGTACTACACCTCCCTGTAGCTTCACAGAATCCAAAGACAACTGTGAAAAAGTAAAGGTGTAGTTAAACAGACTAGTGTTACTAATACCAGTGCCTACATCAACAAAAGTCTCTTGAATATTCAAAGCTAAATTCACAAATTCCACTTCATTTAAACTAATAAAAATCTCCAGAGTGTAGAGATCAAAAGGTCACAGATGCAGTTACAACAAAACACTAGAAATAAATGTAAATATAAAAAACCCCAAACTTTTGGTTTCATAAAGTTAGAAAAATACCAGAATGACTGCATAAATGCGAACAAATCTCACAGAATAATAGAATCATTAAGGTTGGAAAATACCTCTGAGATCATCAAGTCCAACCTTTGACCGATCACCACCTTGAAAACTAGATTGTGGCACCAAGGGCTACATCCAGTCATTTCTCGAACACCTCTCCAGTGATGGTGAATCCACCCCCTCCCTGTGCAGTCCATTCCAATGTTTAATAACTTTTTCCATGAAGAAATTCTTCAGGAAGTCCAACAGGAGGCTGCCCTGGTCCAGCTTGAGGCCATTTCCTCTCACCCTGTCACATGCCACCTGGGAGAAGAGACTGTCCCCAATCTGGCTACGACCTCCTTTCAGAGAGTTGTAGACAGTGATAAGGTCCCCCCAAGCGTCCTTTCCTCCAGGTTAACAACCCCAGCTCCCTCAAGACCTGTGCTCCAGAGCCTTCACCAGCTTCATTGCCTTTCTCTGGACTCACTCCAGCACCTCAGTGACAAAGGTCACTATACTCTGCTTTCTGTCACAGGCTTCCCTCCGAGATCTTATGAAGCTGAAGGACATTAGCAGAAGATGCTGGAGCTACAATCATTGGCAAAACAAGCAATGGGCTGCAGGGCTCAGATTGTTTCCTGCACTGTCAACTGCCAAAGTTACCACAACAGCACAAAGCTGTGTTAAAGTGACAAGCCGAAAAATTAAAACACAAGACAGCACAACTACGTAACAAGTTTAAATAAGGGGGAAAGGCCTAGCAGGTGGCCTAAAAGAATCAGAAACATTGCTTTTAAAGGCCTGGGAGGCCCTTAGAGAGAGAGACAGAAAAAGAAGACAGATAATGAAATAACTGGCACCATGGCTTAAAACAATGCAAAAAACTCCTTCCCAAAAATATTCCTCCTTGTGTTTCAGTTCAGTCATAACACCTCAAGAATTTTGACCATTTTTTGAAATAGTATGTAATATTTAGACACATGAATCAAATTCTAAATTAATTTTAAAGTCATATTTTCCTTTTTGCTTTCTTGCAGATATGTACATTATGGAATCTACCCTCAAACAGCAATTTTACATAGAAAAAGAGAGAAAGATAATTCAGAATTTTTCTAATCTAACAGCATAACATTTACAAAACTGATTTAAATTATTGTAAAGAGAAGATCAACTAATAATCAGTAGGCCAAACTGAAATGCAGTGTAAAGAAGTGCAGTTCTACCACCACAGTTGAGCAACATTAAAATGTGAAGCAGGTTTGAAACCAGCCAAAATAGTGCCACATAAATAAATTCAAGCTATAGCAAAGGTTACATCTTACTACCATCTTCACTTTTTAAAGTAAAACATTAATTTGTTGAGGGCTAAAATTCCTAATTATGTACAGAAGCTTCCACTACATTAAAAACTGAAAAAGTCAAGCATTTGAGTCAGCAAATGGCACTGTCAATATTACGTATTCTAAATCTACTGTCATCAATAGTGTGCATAACAAAAGTCTTGCTGATGACTATATAAGGATCTTACAAAGATCTTCTAAAGTAAGAAATCTTCTGAGTTATTGAGAATATCTTAACTGCAAGAAAGCTGTCTTCCTTTGAATGTAAAGTCATAAACTACTCTCTTCCACATTCACTACACCAAATGAATTATACCAGCATCTGGCAGGAGAGACAGTACATGATAATGCTCTTGAATACTGAATAATAAATAATGTATGCAAACATGCCAAAAGAATTAAGTTGGCAACTGCTTATAAATCTCTTTTTTCCTGCTTTGTGTTATTTTGGATGTGTTTTTTCATGACAGGAATAGCATTTTCAAAATCTCCCAAAATAAAAACTCCAACATGCAGATAAACACGTACCTTGCCATTAGAAATGTACAATTAGAGTTATGTAGACAGCAATTGTAGCAGGCTATTGATCCATAATAAGGACAAACTGTGAGGGTTGACACTACAGTTGTCATAACTGCTAAGACCCTGCTAGTGAGTTTTCTTAACTCTTTTGACAATTTAAACTATTTTTAAGATTTTAACTATTTTAATATTGACTGTTCCTCATCCTATAACTACTTGATATTTCAAAGACACACAAAAATATTCAGAAAAAACAAACAGAGAAATCAGATGACAGAGACACTTCTTTGCAAAAGTGATACAGAAAGGGAGTACTTGCATATCAATATTACTGATGAGAAAAGTAAGCAATATTTTCTACACTCTCCTGGTCAGCTAGATATTTCCACTCAGCCATATGTATTTACTATTATGGTATATCATAGAGGCTACAGTAATTCATAAGCTTGAAGGAACTGACCACATCATACAAATATTCACAGAAACTTTTCCAAGATTTTGGAAATGTCTCATTTCAGCTCTTAATAGTAGTCAGCAGCAGGAAATGTTTAAAATACTGGACTACTTCCTCCACCCTCTATCCCACAGGGAGGTTTATGTTTTTTAAAAATTAATACAGAAGTATAGATAATTTTCACTGCAACAGAAGTAGAGGGAGCAGGACAAATGTGGCTATTTAATCTCTTTTAGCTAGACAAATATGCACTGGAACAAGGCTACTTTCCTCCCACCGGTTCAGTAGGAAACACAAGAGAGGACAAGCTTTGTTTGAAAGGCAGAAAAGGCTGACTACTGATTTACTCAAAGCAGGAGTGTTCCCTTGCTCGGGATACAATGGCAAAAACATCCACTTGTCTCCCATCTATTGAAACTTGGTCTCATGAGGCAGGTAAGGCCTCTGCTCAGGCCTAAACCTGTAAGTGTACTTGTTCTGCATTCAGCAGTTTGCAGTTCCAGATCTTCCTGAGAGAGAAACTTTATTCATGTCTTGAACACCCCTCAGCAGAATTTTCCTTCATTGACTTGCCCTCTATTCTCTAGACACACATAATACTGAATTTAGGTTACAAACAAAGCAGTTCCAAAGTTAAAGACAATGATAAATGATCCTGAAATAGTTTTTTGGTCTTTACTATACACACGACCATCACTTTCATCATATTTAGTTACAAATGAAACAACAGACAGGACTGATGTAGTGTACACAGTGACTGCCCAACAAACACAAGTATCCACTTTTAAGTATGCACTTCTAATTATTTTCTAGACATCTATGCGAGAACATAAGAAGGACTTCCTAAGGATTCTGTCCCAGTTCTAGACATGCCCATAATTTAAATTAAAAATTTGCAAAAATGGAAAACTGCAGACAGTAGAAATGATTAAGAGCAGTAATGAATTTTAAGATGGAACATCTGAGATGGATTATTCAGTATTTCCCCCCATTTTATTTTGATGTATAGGCAAACATCTTGCATAATTTACACAGGTATGCTCTGCATACTGATTGCTATCCAAGTGGAAATCACCCCTTATCCCTCAAAAACTGCTTAAAAGGCAATACAGGTAGAACACAACTATCTTAAACAATCTACTAATATTTTTCCTGAAACTTAGCAGCAGTCTTGCAACTCAAAATCTCTGCTGGTTAACATCAGGGAAAACTATAGGTTTCTAAATCGCTCTGTAAAAGGACAAGCAGTTTCTCAAACACAATAACCACTTCTTGAGAACAGACATCGGAAAGACTTAACAATAGTTTAAAAAAAATCAGTGTACACAACAAAACACAACAGAGACCTGATCTGACCTACTGTCAGTCTCTCCTCTCAGACTGTCAAAGGGCAGCCTTTGACACTTCATCTGCATCTCCCCTAAACCTCTTCCAACTGCATCCAGCCACGGAGACCAACAAAATGAAGCACTCTAAGCAACAGACTTTCACAGACTCAAAGACTTTCATTTTTCCACAAACAACAAAGACCTGAAAGTTACAACCTGACTAAGCTTTATCTCTCTGGAAAAACTTTACATTCCACTAACAGACCAGCAAACACATGAACTAAATAGAAATAATTCTAAAGACAATAAATGTATCAAATTACTAAAATAATTTTTTAAAAAATACATATCCTTAGAAAGACAGCACAAGAGAATTTAAGAAGAAAAGTTTTTTGAGGACGTACTTTTGCCTCCATCAGACCATTTCACATAATTCTATAATCCACTTTACCAGAAACAGTTTGGCTCTGACCCATTGCTATTACAGGCTTTAGCCTCTCTTCATCAACCAGTCCCATGATTAAAGAATGGGAAATGATGATTCATCATCATGGCTAGGCTTTGCAAACGAAGACTTGGGAAGGGCTGTACCCACACTTGCTGCAAGTGTGCTGGGGGCTAAAAAGGCAGATGTGGGATGGGCAAGTCTGTTCCTGGCAAATGATGATTCTACCTTCACTAAACCCTGACCTTAGAAAATTTGAATGGAAACATACTGGACTATAGTGACAAGAACAATGCAGTAGAAATAATGACTTGATTTAGATAAGTTAGCACGTACATTACCAGCAGACTAATTACCGTAACACAGAGTGCCTAGTGAGCTAATTTACCATGCTTTCCTAAGTGCAGTGGCAAGCCAGTCTGTCACATGTAAATGAAAATGCACTTAGGATGGCTTACGCCTGCATCTAAAGAGGCAAGTTACAGAAGTGGGTTCCTACAAAGGTTATTAACTGCCATTATGGAACTTTGCCTGACCTCCTGCTCATTTGTGCATCCAGAATGCATTCAGACTTTCAGGTCCCAGTGAACATTCATTTACTACCTTGTGTTTATTTCCAAGTTATCAGTTTAATTAGAATTAATATAATTAATCTCACTTCATTAAAAAATGCATCAGGGTATTATACAAATGCTACAACTTACTCCACTGCATTGCTGTTTTTCCATCTTTAGTGATGTCCCACTGGAATATGGCATTTACTTTCTTTACCAATTCATTTCCCATCTCTTTTACACGACGACCAATTTCTTCAAACACAAGGTCACTCTGCAGCCCTGCAGTCTTAAAAAAAGAGAGTATGAAAAATTTAAAATTGAAATTTGTTAAAAGTTACTGAATATGTCTCTTAGTTCAAGCACTGGGGTCAGGAAAAGTATCTATAGCTGAATTAGTAAATGCAATTGGGATTTCTTCTACCACAAAATAACCATGTCTAGCAGCCATCACCACTAAAGAGTACATTCAAGTAGAAAATTCTTCATTTCAAATTATTTCAAATCTCACTTTTGCAGTTTTTGTCATTTATCATTACAATTTAGCGTTTTTTTTTAATTAGTGGTCTAAGAGTTTCTAAATTGCCTTTAATTCCCTTTGGAGGATAACCATTGTCCCTTTTTCCACAATGAATGGCATGTTAATTTTTAAAACCAAGAAGTATTTTTACAAGTATATGACTTTAACTTGACATGGAAGATGTTCAAAACACACCAAACTATGAACACAGTCAAAACTCCAGTGAGGACACAGTTACGAATGGGCTTACTACTTTCACATTTTCAACTTTGCTAAACATATTACTTTGCAAGCCTTTCATTGTCTTTCTTTAGCAAATCTCTGTACTGGATAAAAGGCTGCATGTTTAGAAACTACTTCAGTGACGTTTTTCATCTAACTGGAACTGGAGGAAAGGAGCTCTCATAGCTGTAGTTGTTCAGCTGTACCTACCTGTACACCAGAACACAATGCTCCTCAGGCTGTTATCTTGTCACCTCTTTACTAAAGCCTAACATTTTCCATTATATAACAGGGTTCCTAATGGGATTTAAATTTGCCAATCTTCACTCAGTCAAGCTTGTTTCCCCTGGTAGATATCTGATCCCATCAGCAAATGTTTTTCAAAGCATCTTAATTTCTCTGAGTAAGCTTGAAGGATAAACAACTGGCCAAGTTTAAAAAAAACTTGTACATCCTATACAGTTTTTGATTTAAAATCTACAAAATAAAATAAAATCCTTGTTCTACACATATAGCCGCAAATCACAGGAAGTAATTTCAATTTTAAGTTATGCTCGTGCTCAAAACCTGTAGCCCTCACTGGTACAAGCCTCACTTATTTTTAACATACAGCACGATGTTTATTCTAAGAGTTCAGTTAGCATCAAACACATTAAACTACATCAGCCATCCTGTGTATCTTAACACAAATGGAATTTTCCTCTCAAATAGATCAATTAACCTCTGTATCTCTAGAAACGTGTGTGTTCACACCTCTGAACTCATACACTCACCAGAGTACAGGAAACAAGACTGGTAAGCAATCTGGTACTTTCCAGTGTTCATCACAAACATAAAGCCTAACTATGCTGTTTTGCAAGTTAAGACGTTTATTGCTTCTCCCCACCTTCAGAGGCTCTCGAGCAGGAGCCTTATCCAAGGCTGGTACTAAATCCACATAGCCTCCTGCAATCGCAACTTCTCCAGTCTCCTTGACCTGTAGTGGGGGGGCAAAAATACATTAAAGAGGTGATGTTATTTGCAAAAAGTCCCAACAGAAGGGCATCCAAGAAGTCCTCCTTACATTTTAAAATCAGAGATGAAGAAAAGAGTAAACATAAAAGTTACGGTGTGAAAAAACCACCTCATGCTGTAGTCTTGAGACAAGTTGTTAGCACACTGTATTTTTCATGTGGCTCTTCAAATGAAGTAACTGTTTACCTCTTGAAAAATTGTATCCAAATATATTGCTGGTTTTCTGTCCACAAACCAGTAGAAAAATCTTATTCATCTGAAAATTTACCTCCAGTGTTTTAAGTTAGTGTCAATGTTTCTTCATAAATAGTTCTGAGAAAGGCATTATTCTAAAATGTTTTTCCTTGAGGTAGATATACAGTTAAGAGTCTATTTAGACAATTTCAGTATCTCCACATGCCTTATACTGCAAGTTGCACTAGAAACAATTTTTAAGCATTTTAAAACATGAAAGATTACAAGAAGAATTATGAAAAATACCTGAATTTCCTTCTGTTTTAATTTTTTGAAATAGCTAAGTCAAAGAAGAAAATGGGTTTCATTTTGGCACTGTCTCTTTGGGGAGCATAATAAACCATTCTGACTTATGGCAGCTAACAGAAGATGGCAAATTGATTCACTGGAAATGCATACTGAGAGTCAACAAAGAGCCAAGTGGAGGAATATCCAGTACCACAATCTAGTTTATTGTACTACATAGAACAATTACTCAAATCATGCCTAACAGTTTGTCACCCACTGCCACTGCACTTCAGACAATGCTGAAACTGGAATCAAACCAGCATATGGAATTTATATGCCCACTTTTAGTTCGATTTAGCCAGAGTTTATTTCAAGTACAGAGATGGCTTTAATTCCAACCAATCCATCATGCAGTAAGAAACATAACTCTGCACAACTCATAATTGCTCAAATAAGGCAGTTTTCTATAATCTTGTTAAAGCTTGTAATTCCTCTCAAAAATCAGCTACTCCAAACTCGTGAAGAAAAAAAAACCTGTAGCAAAATTCACAAAGATTCTATGTATCAGCAATGACTAAACCAAGCATAATTACAAATTCAGCTTTTAAACGGAACAAAACAACTCATCCACATTACAGATTCCAAAGGGCTTGGAAGCATATCACGAGCTCTATTCATTTACACTGCACATGCAAACCCTTAAAAGTAAATACCCGAATTCTGGAACTTCTGTTAGGAATGGGTGGTGGTACGCTTTAAATACAGCTACAGTAATCTCCAAAGCACATTTCAGGCACCAAACTACCTTACTTACTACTAGTAATCAGAGAGGGACAGTTTGTACACCGCATTCTCCATATTGTTAACATTCTGAAATTCTATAGCAGATAACACTCATCAGGTCTGCAAACAAAATTTACCTCCTTCAGTCAACATACATACTACAAAGCTGCATTCCTGTTGGAACAGGAATCGTGTGTCCCTATGATGGCTCCCCTTATTTGATTTTGCCTGTCCAATCCCTGCTGCATCTGCAACTATACGTGCTGCCTTACTCACTAAGGAGCAGCTGAGTACAGTTTCACAGAGATGAGACTGCAAAACCTTTTTGCCAGCCAAAGCAATGTAAATTTTATCTGCATTAGCCAACATATTGACAAATACCAGTATCAAATCACAGTTTAAGAAAGTGACAATGTCATACAATACTAAACAGAAGTGATATACATTTACTTTTTGCCCTTTATGTGGAGCATTTTACCCTTAGTTTCCAGTAAGTAGCCTATGACATGTAGGTGAGGATTAGAGGATACCCACATAAAACACTAATAGCAATGTCAAAGAAAATAGAATAAGGCAAAACTAGAATTTATAAAAATGTAAACTCTGTTTCATTGGAGTTACTATACCCAATTGCTATAAAATTTCCATTTTTAGGTAAGTTGTTCTGTGCAGCTGCAGCTGAAGTTTAACTCAATTTAAGCTAAATTTGTAGCAGGTATACCTGCGTAAACTGTCAGGAGTTTATTTAAGATAAATAAGTATTTTTTTAAAAGGTGCATATGCAAAGTTTTGAGGAACTGCAGAAAACAAGTACAAACTATGATGACCTGAGGATGACTGCTTTTTGCTCTTACACAGTGGAAAACACAGAAAATGCAACACAATTAAGTGACTACTCATTTAACATGAAGGTCTTAAGTCCTATAACAGTATTTTTATTGGAATCCTAGTAACACCATAAAATAAGAAAGAATATTTTATTCTATTTACTTAATTTCTTTACAAAACTCTTGTCAATGGTGTGTTGGATTACTTGGGGTTTTTTTGCTTCCCCTTATGCCCCCAGTCAACCAACACACCTTTCTCTAAAGCCCACAATGATGAGATTGTTCTGACCTTGGTCTGAAAATGGATTCTATTTCCTTCCTTCCACATTTCTGTCTGCAAAGTCTGCCCTGGAAATACTGGTTTTGCAAAGCGAACCTAAAAGCAAAACAAGAAAAAAAAAGTTGGATTGCGAACAGATCTGTCATATGTACAAGCAACACTTAAAAGCACAGGCTCCACTGAAATGACAGAGCTAAGATAAAGTTAATAAACTACTGATGGAGAAAGCCTAAACATTTAAGTAAACATACAAGGCAGAAGCATTAAAATACAGACAGCAGTAAGTAAAAGCAATTCTGGCAGATAAGGCAGTGCAAAAGCCTTTTCCCACACTAAGTATTCTTTTGTCACTAAATCCAGAAAAATCAAGAAGTTTAACTGCAAAGAACAAAGACACATACCTTGATTGCCTTGAATCTGTTCACATCATTATTAGCAAACTGCTTCAAAACGTTCCGAGCAGCAAACCCAAAGGTGCACAGTCCATGAAGTATGGGCTTCTTAAATCCTATTTAAAGAAGTAACATTTTAGCACTTTCAATATTAGAACATTGAATGTTGGTTCTATGAATATCTATACTGCATTCATAGTATTTTCCTCCAGTAATGTTCTTAATTGTTTTTCTTTTTAACCTAATTTATCTCACTGAAAAAGTATCTGTTACCATCTACTGTTTCCTCTTTTAGGCAAAGGAAAACACTTGCTGAGAACTGGCACTTCAACACTACCTATGCTGTGCAAGACTTACAAGTAGGATTAGTCTCTGTCTGTAGAGACAAAAAAATGAAAACCATGGAGACAGCTGTTTTAGTATACATGTATACACACACCAGACACACAGTTAGATGGAAGTAAGCAGATCAAGAGTAAGAGCTATTGTAATGATTCAAAGGTGGTGATCCTAAGATTATTTGATCCTTCCTGTTTTGAATTCCTATTTGTGGTTGCCAATATACTCCACTTTTCTTTATTTAGGAGTGGAAAAAAACCTGAGAAGAGTTCAGGAATTTTGAGCACATGAAACAAACAAACAAAACCAGGGGAACAAAAAAAAAGGGAAAAAGAAATTTGCAGTATTTTTCTTATATTGGCATTTTTGGCAAGTTTCCTTGCACTTCTATGCTTTGGAACAAGAGCTCTGTCTTGGCAGAGGAAAAGCTTTATATTAGCATTGAATCTTTTCCCAGTACTGTCAAAGTCTGACAAAATAAACCTTTGAAAACTGGCCTCAGATTTGTTATAGTGCAATAGTTAAGGTATAATATGCTCCTTGAATGTTCTGATTCCTTAACAGATTGCTTTGACCTGACAAGGTATGTAAGCAGTAATCAACCATACTTGCAACAGGCCATGGAATTCATAAACATCTGTCCAGCTGTGGCTCTGAAACCAGTTGCTTTGCCCAGAACTCATCTGCCACCCTTGTCTGTCAGAGTATCTTTTTCCAAAACAGACAGTTCTAAACAACTCCTCATAGTATCTACACAGCATATGTCCTGAGGGACAAGAGCTGGGAGAAAAACCAAAACCAAATAAACTAAAAAGAGAAGACAGAAGAAAGCCCAGCCTGCAGAGAAATGGAGGATATAGAAGAAAGGGAACCACCTTCAAGACAAAGAGAAAAAAGCCACCAGGATTCTGTCCTGGTTTTGGCTGGGATATAACTCATTTTCTTCCCTACTAGCTTGTACAGTGCTGTGCTTTGACTTTATTGTGAGAACAATACTGATAATACACTGATGTTTCCACTGTTGATAAGTAGTGCCTGACCTAAGCCAAAGACTTTTCAGTGGCTCGTGTTCTGCCAGTGAGCAAGTGCACAAGAATCCATGGGGAAGCATAACCAGGACTGCTGACCTGAACAGGCCAAATAGATAGTCCATCCTAGAGAATGTCACGCCCAGTACATAAACTGGGGGAAGCTGGCCAGGAGCCACCGATCATGGCTCAGGGATGGGCTGGGCATCAGTCAGCAGGTGGTGAGGAATTGTGTTGTGCATCACTTGTTTTTCTTGAGGTTTTTTCCTTTATTTCTCTCTCTCCTTTTCATTATTATTATCAGTAACATCAATAGTATTATTAGTATAATATTTTACTTTGTTTCAGTTATTAAAGTGTTGTTATCCCAACACACAAGTTTTACCTTCTTTCCTCTCTCTCTCTCCTCCTGTTGTAGTTTGGGATTCTTATGTAAATTCTCTCCCCTGCCACTAACTGCCCATGCCAGGAGTTAACAAAAAGAGTCGTTAACTGCTGATTTCTTGGGTGGGGGCAGGTTGTCNTGACTGCAGGCTGCCCCGGACTGTAACACTGATACTGCCATAAGTATAACCTTTTTGTTTGGGTGGTTGTTTGGTTGGTTGTTTTTCCCTTGTTGGGGAAGTGGTTTGCTCTGGTCTGTTTACATAAATATACATATATATATACACATAGCAGTTAAGAACAGTTATCCTTCTTGTATTAAAGTTCCTTCTTCTAAATTTGATAAAGAGTGGCGTGATTATTGTGGAGGAGGCCCCCTCCCCCGCTTGTGGGTAAACATTTTTGGGGGTTTTTTTCCTCAAACCAAGACACCTCCCCATCCCACTGGGACTGGGGCTGGTGGAGAAAGGGACATAAAAGGAGGAGAAAGGAGGGGAGTGGGATGGAATGAGCAAGAGGCTGTGTTGTAATTAGTTGCTGGCTGAGGTTAAACCATGACAGACTCAATGCTGGGGAAGGAGGGAATTATGAGAAACGGCCGAAAGGGAAGACAAGGCTACCCAGGACTTAAGCACAAGAAAGAGAAATTTTGACTCATTAGGTTAGAAGAGAAGACATGACAGAAGGACAGGCTAAAAGGAGCATGAATCTGTTTTCTCCCTGTAGGTATTCCACCTTGATCATTCTGCTATTTCTTTTCTGTAAAATATTTGAGTATGCACACTTTTAACAGCACTCTCTTTTCTGAAAAATGTGCACTGTTCTGAAAGCACAAAGATACTAGGCAGTCAATTTTAAAACAGATTACTGCAACTACTGTTACATTGTCAGTATTCAGTATCTGTCATTTAGAATGTGAGTGACACTTAGCTCTTCAAAAACTTAGTTCAATTCACCATGCAAGAAGCAGAAACCACTACTCTTTTCAGAACTCTGAAACAGACAAAAATACATGATCCTATTTTCCCCAGTGTCTTCTTTATAAGACTAATACATCCTCAAAGAAAAAGGCAATTCCATATGGGGATCAAGTTACTTTGTATCTAGACTAAAACAAAACCAAAGTGAATGTTGCTTTCACTTTCTTGTCTCTGGAAACACTAAAAACACACAGGAATAAAGGCACAATAACATGAACAGGTGTTTTCATGTAGTATATGTCCTCCTCCAAAACAGGAAGGTTCAACAACAACCCTGGAGCGACCTGAATGCACTGTGCTGAATGTTTGCACCCAGCGCACACTGTGAGAGCCAGTTAAAGAGAACACTCACAGAGATTCTTGCAAGACAAAGTGTGTGAATATGCCCGAAGGAAAAAAGCTTTTAAATATAACTAAAAAAATATATTTATGGAAAACCCCTACAGAAATATATTAATTTGATTGTACTTATCTTTAGTTTAGGTTTTGGAGTAGGGTACTGCCACAGTTCTAAAACTGAGTGCAGCAGTTTCATGTACCTCATCTACATAGTTAGTCTCATTTTCACTGTGTCTAAGTGCCAGTGCTCTTTGAGTGAGCAGGTAGAAGATTTCTACTCCTCTTCTTTTGTAAGGTTTTTAAAGGATTATGATCATTATTCCAAACACTGGGTTTTCAATTACAAACATGTATTTTTTACCTCCAGCCTCTTCAAGAGAAAATATTTATCCAAAATCATCAGATTAACAAATAAAATGGTTTAACAAACTGGGAAAATATCTTTATGGACTCTAGTGACTATCATTACTTAGTAACACAAATTTACATAGAATTATACAAAACTAAGTTAATCAAATAATTAGTACACATTTATGAAAGGAAGTAATTTGTGAACATATGTTAATCATGATCTGAACAAGGAAATAAGCTCTGCTCTGTTTGTTTTGGCACAAACATCAGAAAACTGCTGACCAACAGTAACAGATTGGTATTTTCATGTAATGTTTATGATTAGCATACATTATATTCAGGATATTCAGGAAAATTTCTTAGGTATATCAAATTGCTGTCTGCCTGGAGTAAGCAAACTATACTACTATCAAGGCCTGAAAAGAACTCTGAAAAGTAACTTCACAACAG
>VWZD01010088.1:78864-118060 GCA_013396695.1 Sakesphorus luctuosus | reverse complement strand
TGGTCCTAGAGGGAACTGGGGCTTCTGAAGTCTGTTTGCTTCTCCTTTTGTCCAAATATTCCTCCTTCAAACGATTAAACTCCTCATCACATAATTTCTCTGACTGTCTGTTGTCTATTATATATTGCATAAGTAATTTGTGTTCACCTTTGAAATTTTTCTTTTCCAGCCCCACACAGCCTATCATCTCTCTCTTTCTGTGGAGAATCTGGCCTCTCTTCTGCTGTGACATTTCTCCACTGGCCAAGAGCTACTTTTTTCCCAAACAAAAGACTGTACTTTGTTCCTTGTTGCTTCTTGATATATAGGAAGTGTTCCCACTATGCCACTTCATTATTCACCTCCAAAATATCGCTTGAAATTCTCCTTTTCCATGATGCCTACAAAAAATGGAGCTGTGCTTAGACCACTGATATTTCTAGATGCCAGACTGAGTACAGTCTCATTTGTTTCATACTGTCTGAAGTGTTGCAGCCTGCCAGTAAAAATATCTAACCTCATCAAGATTTTATATCAAGATGTATTTTGTACAGAAGGCTATCACTGTTAATTTTAACTTCATAACAGTTCTTTCTTTTGCTAAGTTTTCCTTTTCAAACAAGGTTGAAGTCCTTCATTTCTTCAGTTTGGCATTCCTATTGACTTAATAATGAGAAAAAGCACTGATACAGCCCAAACATTTCATGGCTTTACAGCACATGGAAGGATTTAGATTTATTGTTGATGAGATCCTTTAAAATGGCAGTTCAACCAAAATGAAAACAGAAATATAAAGGTTGTTCATTGCTCCCCAAAGGATTATTTTAATAATTTATTTTCAAATAAACAAAGAGGAATCTCTGCACTTCTCCATTCAGGTGTTATGTAAGCAACATGGCAGACCAAGAGGTGAATCAATTTGTAACAGAAAAAGGCAGAATGAAATAACATCAGAAATAGGCTCACTGACAGCTTCCCATGCCAAGTTTGTAAGGTTTTGGCCTTAAAGAAAAAAAGCATAACTCTTCAAACCCTTACATTTACACTTAACCTAAGGTTATTGTCATTAAAAACTTGATGGATATCTTAACACCTACAGAAGCAAACAGGAAAGCAAACTTCTAGAGGCCAAATTCAGTGCTATTATGGCAAATCCACTACAACAGTCAGGCTTGCAACAGTTTTTCAAAATATTCATGAAAAGTTTGAGGTGATGAAAACAGCTAAATCAGATGAACATACTGTAATATCATCCCTAGCAGGGTCCTATTTAGATGGCAGTCAATCTTTGACCTTCAACAAGATGCAATTATTTCAGGAAGTATCAAATATAGCGTTTAATTCTGAATTTTATGTATATATAAAAATAAAGATTTTGATGATAAGCATGAATGTTATAATGGGAATGTAGATTAAAAAGTCAGAGAGATACAGTTACAGTGCTTTAGACTGAAAACATCAGTGGGTGAAAATGAGATAAATGTCATGTTAATTTTGAGCTGAAAAAGCCCCAGACTTGACAATCTCCAAACTACTATTGGTTTACTATGCAACAAGCCACTTTGAGTGATGACTGAGAGTGCAGTATTGAACTAAGATGGGACTCGTTTCTGCATTCCATACTCCTTAGCACAATCCACCAAATACATTACTTGGTAGCATTTGGAAGTGCTTAGTGACCAACGACCTTCCACTGCAATAAGCACTGAAATCAGGTTGTTTACTCCCCCTGAGAATAAGCCCTTGACTGTCACATGCTTCATGGCCACAGGGAGCAGCATTAGCAGAAGGACTCACAGAAAAAGCAACAGAGGAAAAACAGGCAGAAACTTGGTCATAACAGAAACATCACACTCAAAAAGAGCAATACACCCCTTGCAAGCCTAAAGTTTTACTGATTGAGGAAGCAGTTTTATTGTACTTTAACTTTTACCTATAGCATGTGTCTACTACTTATGCAAACAAGATTGGTTAAATATACAGAATGTAAACAGAGTTGCTAAATTATAACTTCAACAGGTAATTGCAAGCTTGATCTCTGGGTTTTATTCAAGTAACTTGAAACCTGTTATGTTAATATCTTTTCATGATTTAGAAACAAACAGTTACTTGTCCTTCATTAAGATGAAAATTAGAATTGATTAAAATTTAACTTTTTTTTTTCTGAGATGAGATCAAGCAAAAAGATAAAACCACAATATTTGTAGCTCTTTTTCATTTTGTATTATTTTGACTGGTGGTTTTCAGTTAAAAAACATTTCAAAGATAAAAAGCCTGTTTTGTAATTTAAATTTGTGTATTCTTTGGTCAATGTCTTGGTAAATTTGTAAATACTAAGCAGAAATACTAGTTGCATTTTTTACTTGCCTTGGTAAGAACCCTTCCAGTGATCTTCCACTGTAATTTCCTTTTCCTCAGGCCTTCAAGAACTTTCAGGAATGTTCTTATGAAAGATTTGCTTTGTTGGCTACTGGGCAGCATTGGGGTAGCTGTATCTAGCTTTCTACTCCGAATTTACAAAAGCAATAGAAGAGGTAAAAGTAAAGGATGTCTAGGAAATATAGTAAGGAAACTAATGGAAAGTTTGTCAGCAGGTGGAATTTCACTGTGCTGGCACTCATGAATTTCAACATTGAAACCACTGTCATATCATGATCCCTCTTCTGAATCACAAGATTAAGAAATCCAAACCGAAAGCAAATAAAAAATCTCAAAGAAACCAAAAAAGAAAATGTGATTCTCATTACTTGACATTATATTTTTCAATTATTATTTGTACATCATTTGTATTTTGTGGATTGAGGAATGTCTGAACAGCAGATCTCAGACAGTTTTAATCAGTGGCCCAGGATCTAGATGGAGACCTGTCACTAGTGGTGTCCCCCAAAGTTTGATCCTGAGCCCAGTATTGTTTAAAATATTCATCTGTGACTTGGATAAAGGGGCAGAGGCCTCCTCAGCAAGTTCATTGATGGCACAAAGCTGGGAGGAGTGGCAGACACCCCAGAGGGCTGTGCAGGCCTTTAGAAAGACCTCAACAGGTTGGAGAGATGGGCACTCTGAAACTGCCAAAAATTCAAAAAAGGCAAATGCAGGGTCCTGCACCTGAGGAGGAATAACCCCATGCACCAGTTCAGTTCAGGATGGGGGCTGACCTGCAGCTCTGCAGAGAAGGACCTGGTGGTCCTGGTGGACAACAAGCTTTTCACGATCCAGCAGTGCCTTCGTGTCCAGGAAGGCCAATGGTATCCTGGAGTGCATTAGGAAGAGCATTGCCAGCAGGTTAAGGGAATTTATCCTGCCTTTCTAGTCAGCCCTTGTGGGACTCATCTGGAGTGACAGTGCTGGGCTCCCCACATAAAGAGAGACATGGAGCTCCTGGAGTGGGTGTGGTGGAGAGTGACAAAGACAATTAAGGGACTGGAGCATCTCTTATGAGGAAAGGCTGAGTTGGGTCTGTTCAGTCTCAAGAAGAGAAGGCTGAGAAGGGACCTCATCAATGTCTATCAGTATCTGAAAGGAGGATATCAGGAGGATGGAACCAGGATCTTCTTGGTGGTGCCAAGCAACAGGACAATGCCCTAAAGTTCCTCCTGAACATGAAGAACTTCTTTACTGCATGGGTTACTGCACACTGGAGCAGATTGCCCAGAGAGGTTTTTGAGGCTCCCTCACTGGAGATATTCAAGAACTGTCTGAATGTAATCTTGTGCAATATGTTATAGGATGACACTACCTGAGCAAGGAGGTTGACCAGACGACCCACTGTGGTCCCTTCCAATCTTACCCATTCTGTGATTCTGTGATTCTGCTATGAAAATTTATGCAAATTCTCAGCCTGTAAGAAAAAACAAAGCAGTTACATTACTTTATTTTTCAAATTTATTTTCTTATTAATAGAATTATATATATGAAGTAAGAAGTTCTGCCAGTACAGAGAACCTTTATAACTTCACAAAGGATATTGCAAGAAAATAAATAAAGCTGTTTATAAGTCAGAGGATTAGAAGACTTGTTAGTATGTGAGGCGACTTCCAGCTCAGTAGATTAATGATAATTGGCTGTTACTAAATGGAAAATGAGGAAGCTCGTAACATACTCAATGAAGCTGATCATTACAGATGAAGGATGAGGTTTGTTTTTGTCAGTATTTGTTGTTTTTTTGTTTTTGGTTTTTTTGGGTTTTTTTTATCTTGCTGAATAGTTCAATGTAACAAAACTTTATGTATAACCTCTGTGACTTAGAAATACTGCAGGCAAAATGCTTCCTTAGAGATAGGGAACTAAAACCATTTGTGATTCTAAGAACAGACATACGCAGTAGTGCTCCTTTTACCAAAATGTCTTCAGGCTATTTGAAACAATACACAGTGTGGAAATGTAGTAATGAAGAGGGAGATTACCTAAGCAGACTGTGAATGAACACTCCAGTAGAACGTGAGAGAGAAGGGAAGACTTAAAGCAGTAGCTTGCAGTAGCAGGGCTAGATTGCCAATAGAGAAATGCCCTTTGAATCCTGTGGTTTTCATGACCAAGATTATCTTCAGATGTATAGTTACTAATTTGACTAGTCATTTCTCAATAATAACACCTTGCAAAGTGTGAATAAGAGTTAGATTAGTTAGCAATGCAGTAGTTTCTGAAAAAAAAGGATATTATTTCTGAGAATTGTTCCTACCCTGTAGTTACAATAACTATGACTACCAAGCTGCAAAACATAAACAAAACTATATGACTCTTTTCATAAATGCTGCAAGAATGAGATGCATGATACTGGGAGAATATAACAGCAAGATTTGTGAATATAACTAGAAATTTAGCAATGTTGGACCAGCACTGGATACAACATAAATAGAGTTGGCAGACCTGATCAAATACAATACCAGACACATTAAAGGCAGGCAAGGTAATCATTGACAGTACACAGCTGCTATATTCAAGTTGGTTTTGAGTTATTTACATTTTCAGACACTGTTATCATAGCATGTCTTTGAAACACAAGGAAAAATATTACCTATGTTGTAAAAGCAAATGCACTCAGACTAACTCCAAATAGCTCCAAATCAACCCTCTGCTGATCAGTGATCTATTTTGTGCCTACTTATCCTTGCATAGTGTATGCACCATTTCTTAAGGTTATGAGTCAAATATTTTTCATATTGTGATACTAGGGTCTAGGATATAATACTTGACAATTTTCTCAGCAGACAGAAAAAAATAAGATGCTATAACATTTTTACATTTAAATTTCAATTCCTATGTGGCAGGAAAAGAGACCACATCAATACGGGAATAGGCAGTATTTTCTTTCCATTGGCTACTCAAGTAATCTGTGATCCAAAAAGCCAATTTCTTATTCTGCAAGAGCTACTCATGTTGTCCCTGTGAGCAGTTGTGAAATTATGGCTATATTTTTATGATTCAACCCCATATTGAGGCTTCAGCAGCTGCCCTCAGCCTCTTCAGGTCCTGCAATCTCAGGAGCAGATTTTGCTGCTCAGTTCTTTACTTCATCTCTTTCTTTTCTGCTCAGTTAGGGCAGATCCTGTTTCTGCTATCTACATGTGGTCTCCTTGTGTTAGACAGAAAGTGAAGGTATGGTGAATAAAGGGCTACCTGCAAGAGAGAGAATAGGTCTTGGGCAGAAATTTCTGTATAAGTTAAAATCCTGTTCCCAAATTAAATAGGGGTAGTGGAGTATAGTGGGGAGGAATGATAGTTCCTAACAATTTGAATACCTCTGAATTTTTTTAAGCCTTAAAATGTTACTGAATTCTGTATCTACCTTTTTCTTGAAACTCCTTTTGCTGTTTGCTAGTTTTCCCTCACCTTACCAGAAACCCACATGGCTCCTCTCAGCTTTCTGTCAGGACACATGACTTGTATATTAATTCTTTCAATTCTATTGTACTCCTCATCTTTCAGTCCTTGCTCTATTATTTTCACAAAATTCAATTTTGTCTGTTTTGTCTGAGAAACTGAGAACTCTGATCCTGGAGCAGTTTCCAAAGTCCTGGAAGATTCAGAGAGATTTATAAGAACATATCTGTACCTCAGGGATGTTACCTGGAAGTTAATTTTTCCTGCAGGGATCTAGCATTCATCATTCTTTTCCCGCAGGAGACAAAGCCAGGCTTAAAAGCTGCAGATATTACACAATAAAGTCAAGACTCATGACTGTGTTTTAGGACCAATTACACTAATAGTTATTGTCAGGGCTGCTTTGGCTAAGATCATGTTATGCCTTGATTGACTTATGTTGTACTTAAGGTCTTTGCCAGATATGTCAAGGCCATAAGAGTCAGCTGAACAGGACCAGAAATTCTAAACTTAGAGTAAGGCTAAACTGGACTGCCAAAAAAATATGTCAGAGATACTACATGTACTATACATGAGCAACACTATATGTTTCTTTAAAAGAAAACAAACAGATAACATTACATAAAATGAGTCTTATAGTCTGTTAAAAATCAACTGACTGTTGCTTAATGGGATGAAACAAAAACACAGCAAAATTTACACTGAAAAAGTGATTAAAATTTGGGGCTAGGAGTCACAGGACTTGGTAAGTACTTATCCTGTAAGGAGAAGTAGAGTACATAGCCCCATATCTGGACATAATTCCACTGTGGCAACTGGATAGAACTGAGCAATCTGTGCACTCAAAGTGTTGAGCACAAACCAAAACAAAGCATTTTAAAGCCTGCCAAATTTAGACCTCATTCATCATGAGTCTTATCTGCTTCTGTTACAGCATGACTACCTTATACCATGCACACACCAACTCTTGCATAAATCTTGATTTGCCCCAGGTTTATGAATTCATATGTTCCCTGTCTTAGAAAAAGTTCAGGTGAGAGCACAAACAAATTATGTTTTATTGCATTATACCTGTGAGGTATAGGTTTTCCAAACCACAGTTATTTGAGGGAAATAGAAATTCAGAAGGAAAGAATACTTAAAAGTACCCCTTGGAGTTCTAATAATGGAGAAGGTCAGGAAATGCAAATGGCAGCTAAAAAAATTATAGGATCTATTATGTTAATAGAGGCATCAAATCAACAGAACAGAAAGAGGAAAGATCGATTCCATATTGCCAAGAAGTGACTGTATTTGGACAAGTATTTTTTCACCCTGGTCTTGTCTTATCCAAAAAAAATGTAAACAGAAACCAAACCAACCAACCAACCAACCAATACATAAAAAAAAAAAACCCAACAAAAAAAAAGAAAAAAGCACAAACAAAAAAAGCCAATGAAAATGAAACTAAATTAAAATGAAATTAAAAAAATCAAAACTGTCGGGAAAATAGCAGTTAAGAAGAGATCTACAGAGATTAATCTGTGTGGAAAGATTTAAAGTAATTGATTTAGTAGACATAAAGAGCCAGATACTCATCTGATTTAAATCAGCTTGGCTTCAGTGAGGATTTGGTCTAAGCAAACCAGCTATTTGCTGAATATTTACAAAAAGAGAAGGTATAGTGTGGAGGGAGGTATCCAATAGCAATAGGATCAAATTAAATAAAAATTTATAATTGGGTTATTAGAAAAATTTTAATGCTGCAGCATGTATTGGCTTAGAAATGTGTCTTCTGAAGGAAATGAGATAACTATTTGGGGACCTATTTTGTATAAGATAGACATAAAGAATTAATTGTATATCATGGAAAACAGTCCTACTTTAGCTAGAATGAGTTGGCTATGTTCTCTGTACTATCTACTTACTGTGATTTTCTGTAATATTTGCAATCTATGTGCTTGTAGGATGGGTAGTATACTAGGAAGACATCTGGACATGTTTTTATATAGTATTTGAAATAGAACTGAGCTAAAACAGAAAAAACAATGAAGAAAAATGGAGGTTGTGACTAATGGGGTAAGGCTGTCTATGGGCAATCAGACTTAAGAGTGACAAAAACTCTGAAAAACTGTTATTTTAAACACACTTGTCCTTGTTTTATTTATTTTACAGGCAATTAAGATATGTAAGGAGGCTATTAAAGAGAGGCAACAACTTGGGGCCTTCAAGAAATACTTGATCATGTTTCAGAAGCACCTAGACAGAGCTGATGAAAACTACAGACTGTGTAAAAGTCTGTGGAATGAGAGGAACAACCTCTAGCATTGAAGAATTACTACAAGAGCCATCCACACCTCACACTGTAAATTTTCACATTATGCTTTGGAATTCCTCCAAGTGAGAAGAATTTTCTGTTAACCAAAAAAGCTACTGGTTATAATCCATGTTGTTAGTCTTATGGGTCTTCCGATTTTTGGCTTGAAAACTAAAAAGACCCAAATCACATGAGAAGAAATCTGAAACAGATAAAGCAAGAAGTTTGTCTTTTTACAAATAAGACGGGATGCAAATCACAGGGTAGACCCTCACCAGGTGTTAAATGGTTTCTGTACACTGAGGTCAGTGACCCTCGTGTACACATAAGCAGAGATTTTTGGCCCAGTGACTTGAAATTTTGGCTATTATAACTCCTGACCTCTCTCCATACTCTGGATTATACTGTAAGGAGATAATTGTTTTTCAGAAGTATTTGTATGACACCCAGGGATCTGTTGTTTCCATTTGTAGCACTCAGAGGAGAACTGGTGTTCTATTAGAGACAGAGATAGAACATGTCCACATGCTTAGTGTACTTGCCAATTTTTTTCAACCCAAAATTTGAATTCACACAGTTTGACTTATTAGACTGTATGGAAGAGTTAAAACACGAAAGATGAGGGCACTTCTTCATGTCATTCCCCACCTCTTCTTCCGTTTTAGTCAGCACCCTGTAAGTGATATTTTCTATAATGTTGTGGGATTCCTTTGCTTTGACTTTCACTCTATTAATTTTGAGCTATTTTATGTTACTATTACTGTCACTATTGGAAAGAATAACAAGATCAGCCTCTGGACATCATTATTAGAGCATCAGCTTACTTGATAAAGTATTTCCCTTATCATGCTTAATAAAAAAGTATATTGTTTTATGTTTCTCATGTTCTACCTAGATATTACTATTTTAGCACCTAGAAAAAAATTGTGTTTTGTTTCAGTAAATTAGTTTCCAATTAAAAAAAACAAAACAGGTGGTACCTGAATAAGTGGATTAACATTATCAACCCAAGTAAAAATGGAATGATACACTGAATCTCATTTTGGTTTTGATCTGCAGGTCTGTAGTGGCATACTTTGAGTAATTTCAATGCTGTTGCATTTAATGATATCAATGTTTGTGGGATTAAAAATCAGACTAGTGAGATTTTTTTCCTTTTATTCCCCTTGGAGGATGAAGTATGAAACACCTCCTGAACAGCTTTTATTTTGTCATCTTCTCTAGGAATTTCCCTTGAAAGGGAATGCTACAGAGTGGGTTGTAAAGATAGTTTATATACTGTCAAGATAATGTTTCTTGAGTAAAGCTCAGATCATAGTATATTTGATGCTTGCCAGCTGCTTACCTCCTCTTAAGGAGGCATGAATTCTCCTGATAGAGTGTCCAACATTCCCCTGTGTGTTTTTGCCACCCTGGAAATCATGAGTCTAAGCTACCAATTGAATACAGTTGCAAAACAACTGGAATTAACTCTACTTTGAAACAAGCATATAGTTTGCATGGAAAAGATGATACCATGCCTGTTCTTCCTTTATTATCAATTCTTCAGTCAACCCAAGCCTGCTGATTCTTCTAGACACACTGAAAATGTGTAGCAACAAAATCTTGAAAATTGATGTCAGTCAGGAATGACCAGGGATTTCACTGAACAGGCCATTTGCTATATTTGGGATTCCCACAGGTACTATGGGAAAAGGGAGGAAACACCACTTCAATCCTATTTGCCTCTTAGATACATAATTAACTTCTCCTGTACACCTGGATCACAAAAATTTGTAAAAATTATAATAAAGTTGAAGTTCCAAAAAGGTAGGGCTATTAATTTGTTTAAAAGTCATCAGTTCAATTAAAAACCTTTGTTTTACATTTCTCTTTATTTCACCCCACCCTTTAATTTTATGACTAAAAATTGAGTGAAAGAAATAAGACATGCAGGAGAAAGTAGGGGAAAACAACCAATAAATCCAAGTTAATCACAATCTTTCATGTATCATTTTCTTCAAAACAATCAAGAATATAAAAATTAAATACTGATATTTTGTTACCCTGGTTTTGATGTATAAGTTTCAGAAAGAGCAGCTCTCCCACTGAACACTAATTTAATCAACAGGACTTATGAGTCTTGAATTTTAGGAGTTCTTTATTGATTAAGTAAGTACAGATATAGTCAAAAGAAGCAACTAGTTTTCTCAGGAAAAGAAGGCTGCAAGGAAAATTTGCATTTTTTTTAGCTGAATTAATCCCATAATTTGTAGTCTGAGATGAAGCTGAGAGTTAGAAGGCATCTCTCTGTTGCTATTTCTGTAATACCCAATCTCCTCAAATTAATTTGGTTATATGGAACAACGTTGTACATAGTGACTAAAACTAACTGTAATTCTTCGGGGACTATAAATGTCAAATGGCATCTCTGTCTTACAAGGGAGTGTTTGTTACTTATTAAACAATGAGGTACAATTGGTGAACAATATATGCTTCAAAGATGCTCATGGACCAGGAAACCTTTCAGAAGAAATAAGTATGTCTCTTGCTGAAGGTATAATTGTCTTCTTTCAGGGTAACTTATTTTTTAATTTGAAATAAGTACTTCAAAGAGATTCAAAGTGGGCTATCAATCCTTTGAAGCTGTCAAGGGGTAATGATTTAGGATTTCCATTTCAAAGAATTTTACATCTCAGATAAAATAGAACAATTCCATTGAAAACTAGAAGATCCAGGCATGAAATGGCAACAAGACAGCTTCTAAATATCAGCTAACAGAAGTGACATGCTTTCATTGTTCCTTGGTGAGTATTTTGACCTATATATGCCTGGATTATCTGAATCTATGGGTTTATAACTAAGTAAACTCAACTACTCTCTACAAGTTCCGCTAAATAAAATTATCTCTGCTGAGTCCATAACACAAATATTTATTTTAATATTGTATTTGGGGAAAGATATATTTTTTTTTTCCTTCAGGATGTTTTACCTATTTTTTTAGGAAAGGTCAGATCAAAGCATCTATCTATTTCAATGTATATATAGACATGTACTACTCAAACAATGGTTAATTTCTAGATATTGAATAAAAGACTGAGATTATGACAATTATTTTGAAATGCATTTGCTTGTTTGAAAATGGAGAAAACTTATATGTCATTTGGCCAGAGTTAAGTCCAGGCAGGAACAAAGAGGCAGCATCCCTGGGAAGCAGACTGCTAGTGGCAGTAAAGCTGCTCTGGTCAGACTGCCTACTTCAGCTGTATCAAAACTCTGAGACATCAAATTATGTATTATTCCTGCCACTAAATGAGAAGTTGTGAGCTATTGGGTAATATTGGACACAGTTATGTTTCCCAGCACAACATTGTTTGTGACTTTCAATGTCTCCCAGGCTCTGGATGTCAAGAAGAAGAGAAATACCGGATGTCCATGGTATTCCAAGCAACTTAACATCTTATTGTATCTGCAGCAGGAATTACATAACCAAAGCCTAGCAGAGGTTCCTTGCTCATGAGGTACCTCAGTAATAATGAGAAGCCTTAAACTATCTTTAGATCCTGAAGCAGAGTGAATTTCGAAAAACACAGAGGATATCAAGTCTTATTAAAATTATGATTGCATTTATAGAAGTATAAAAACATAGAAATACTTCAATCTTATTTTGAAATCTGAAGTTTAACTGGGTTGTCATCTCCTGTTAGTAGGTGTTATGGGTTATCCCAATTAGTCATTATGTTCTTCAACACATTAAGCAAGTTTTCTTAATCAGAAAATTAACTTCCATAGAAAAATTAGCTAGATACTGGTCAAAAAGTAAACAATAGATCTACACATATATTTTCGAAAACTTTTCTGGCAAAGAAGTCTTACTAATAGGATAGACTGTGAGCAGGATTTGGAGAGACAAATTACCCCAGAGGAATGTGCTTCGATGTAGAAAACAGGATCAATCACCTCAATCTGTAGTACACTAAAAGAAAATTTACTTAAGATATAGATTTATTTCACACAACTCAGGCTTATACCTAGAGAAGAATACTAGGGAAATTGAGGTGACAAGAAGATTTTATGGATTTTGCAGACATAACTAAGTTCAGAGAGACTTATATAGCGTCTGAAAATAAGCAGTAGAGATTGTTACATAAAATTGCCCTTGTTCTTTCTAGCAAAACAGTCACACTTGATTCTAGATTTATTTTTCATTTTTTAGTAACCACTAAAGTGCTGGACAGTTTCTCATTAAGAATGAAGAAAAAATAATCTCATAGAGAAATGGCTCCAGAAAATAAGTGACATGATGAAAATTTGAACTTATCAAATTTATACTCAGAAATAGCATACTACATTACTAAATAGTTTTCAATAAAAAGAAAGCAAAATATAAATTTCCAGTGATTATTTTGTTGTTGATATTCATGTGGCAGTGATCTATAACTCCATTGGATATTCTAGATTATTATTAAAATATCCTTTATCTTTTAGAAAAAAAAAATCTCCTTCTGTTAAATAAAATGTTGCCATTTCTCTGGCTTAATACTTTTTTTGAGATGAAAATTTGTCTGATTAAATATTTTCAGTGGTTGAAAACTCAAATCATTGAAAAAGATAAAAGGATTGGTAAGGCTGTTAGAGTATACAATGATAAAGAGAAGCACATGAGGAACAAAACTGACAGAGAATTATCCTAGAATCATGGAATGGTTTGGGCTGGAAGGGTCCTTAAAGATCATCTAGTTGAACCTCCCTGTTATGGGCAGGGAGACCTTTCACTAGACCAGGTTGCTCAGAACCCCAACCAACTTGGCCTTGAACAACATTGTTACTAATATACTTAGGTTCTGTATTTCACCTTTTGATTTAGTATTTATTAGGACACTGGGAAGACTGTACATGTTCATGTAACAATAGTTTCATAAATAAGTTCTATATTTATTTATTTGTTTGTTTGTTTGTTTGTTTATTTATTTATTTCGTGTCAGATCTCTTCCATGTTACATTATTGCCCACGTGAAGAAATACGTTTTCATTTCAGTGCTAGTACTTTTGATTGTTGAGGGTATATAATTTTATTCAAGTTTTTGATGAGTTGATATTGGATATAAAAGGCAGCATATTTGGCCAATAGCCTTTTTCTTATAATATGCTGCCCTCACCCCAAACATTCAACTGTAACATATAGCTAAACAGAACACGCTGCAAGACTCATTTCCCTTTGCTTAAATCTCCTGCTGTCCTGAATCTACTTATTTTAGACCCCAGACAGTATTTTCATGAAGTTCTCACGTTTAAATTAAAAGCAAAAGAATAACATCCCAGACCACAAGCTATTTTCATTTCTTATGAAAGATGAATGCTTAATACTTCTTAACGTGATGAATTTAATTTCATAGAGACAGAATATTATAGGCTCAAAATCAGTTGAACTGAGTGACGTTGATTCTGTAAACTTCTGTTAAATCTGCCCAGGGTTATGGCAAGGGGGAGAGAGGTGGAAATACAACCTTCAGCATTCTGGAAATGCTTTACCATTGACCACTGCCAAGAGGAGTATGATGCCAGAACAGCATTTCTGTAGAGAGTAAATTCTGAGCTATTTTGTGATTTTTACTCCACCATGATTAGCCTTCCTTGACGACTGAGTGTTGCGCCCTTTCAAAAGCGGTGTTTGGTTATCAGGTTTTGATGGTGGCAGTCTTTACCGAACAAGGGCTCAAACAATGACTTGTTCCACAAGAATGGGAGGGACTGAAAGCAGGCTTGCAAGAGGAAATCATTAAACTTGGAAACAACCAAAGCAATAGCAGTTCCAGCTCCATGCCTACTTTGGCAGGTAGGGTAGATGCTATGATGTTCAGCATTCATGTATGTCAAAGAAGAAATCACTTTAGAAAACAGTTGAAGAAGGGAAGGCAAAGCAAGCAAAAATTAGCATTTCTTTTCCCAGAGAAAAGAAGTTGCAGGAAAGAGTGGAAGAAATTGCTCTTTCCCTAGATAATTGTGTACTATCTCTTCCTGACAGCACAGCACATTGCTAAGGTTACAGTTTAGACTGTGGAGTTTGTCCCTGTTTCCTAGAATTTTTAATGGGTGTGGGCAGTTTTGGTTCGTCTTGTTTAGGAGCAGTGGTTTTCCACTTCATCCCCCAGTTTTATACTGCCTGTGTCATCATTTCAGGCACAAGAAATAATTAGCCATGGAAAACTTTTTTTTTTTCTTTTTAATTCACAGCAGCTGAGCTAATTAATTTTAAAATGAAAATGTCTCCATTTGGGTTCCCACACTGAGAGTGTCACAAATTATGTCGATTCACCAAATTGGTGGCTGCCAGCAAACGGCTGAGAATTGCCAGATTCAGTTAAACACTTTGGCTCAGTTAACATCCTCCCATGGAAAAAAGTCATGGGATGGACAAAAATCAGGCAAAATGATCTGCAGGCTCGAGCCACAGTTTCCACTGCATCATGCGCTGAGGAATGTTGGAGGGTTGGGTCCGGACACCCACAGAGCCAGCAGGGATCTCAGTCCTGTGAACCCACAGGGACTTCTGTGGTATTTTTTTCACGTGGATTCTTTGACCTTGAGGTATGCTTGAAAAACCATCTCACCTGCATGTGGGCCCTGACTGTGCCCGTGTGGAGTCTCTGGCTGTCCATCTCCTAAGGCTTCAAACATGACTTGCGGGAATTTACAGGTGCAGCGTGGGAATTGTGCAAAGCACTTCCACCAGTGTCAACAGTAACTATGCAAAGAAAATGCCTGTGGCTTTTAGTGAGGAGAAATATTTCTCCATTCAAGCAAATGCCCCCTCCCTGAATAGTTTCACTCTTTTGAAACCTAAAGACATCTGTTTGCAGGCAGCTTGCACGCAGTGGCTTTCATGGCACTAAAGGGATTGACAAGACAATGTTACTTGATCCCTCCCTCGTCCTGTCAACATTAGGACCCAAATATTGGATTTTTTCTCCCTTTCAACCTCTCTGTGGGAGGAGTTGGAGCATATTACACAGTTATTTATCATGTGCAATTCACAGTCCTCTACAGTTAGAAATTCATTTCGCAGCGTGAGTTTTCCAAAGGCTACACAGAAATGAAAGGATGCAACTTTCTTTTAATTATTGTGGATTGTTCCTCCCAGCGTAATGCAGAATTTCATTCTTGTGTTTTCAAGGACATCAATACACAGTTCAAGGTTTGGGGGAGGGAGGATGGTGAGGAAAGTGAAAGATACTTGTTCCCTTCTTTTGAAGATAAAATAGGCACCTACAAATAAACATTTGTCTGAGTTAATGCACTGAAATAATTTTACATTGGCTAGGAAAGTACAGCTTCTCAACAGTGATGTATTGGACATGCATATTCTGAAAGAAAAATAGATTGACAATATGACCAGATCACTGCTAACAATTTTAAATATTATTTCTGTTTACAGTGTGTGACTGTGATTGATCACGCACTTACAGATGTGCTGTTGCATCTCTCTTTCTGATTCTCCTGACTACAACAGGCAGATTTGGACAGCCAAAATAAACAAGAGTTTTTTCTTTAAACTAGCTACCCAAAAAAAGAAAGAAGTTGCCAGGGAAAGAGATTCTTAACCTATTTCCTGGCCAGAAAAAAAACATTAACAGCAAAAACGATTCCCAGTACAGCCAAGTACAAAGTTCTTCATATAACAAGCCAAGGACAACCAGATTCTCTCTCTACTTCTCTCCCTTCCACCTCTAATCTCTTTTTTCTTTCCTTCCCCCTCATATGATAAAATGGTTGGAATTTCTGTTTTGTTTGGGGTTTTTTTTCCTTTTTAGTATGTGTAATTCATTAATATTGAGAGTAGTCAAGTATGTGTTCACTGTAATATAAAGCTTAACAAAATTAACATTTTTTTTCAGGTGAAATTTTATCTTCTGTGTATATTTTTTAATCTGTAAGTATGAGCCTAAACCAATTCCTATAAAAGTTCATGGGAGTATGATCCAGCCCTTAAAGGACAGTGCAGTAAGCAGTATTGATTTCTGTTGAATCACCCCTGTTTTACAGAACAGGAATAGACAAAATCCAGCTCAGTGTCTGAACATTTTCTAAAAATTAAGCTAATTGAAAAAGCCAAATAAAGTTAACAATCAACAATTATCCAGTTAAATCAGGCAAGATTAAATAAATAAATAAGATTAAAGCTCTAGTGTCTATTATTAGCAGCCTAGCAGAACGGAATTGAAAAATTCATCAGTCTCAGAGAGTACATTGACAAGGTCTTGCAGCTAGGAATTCAGCTGTGCTTTGCATCAACACAGTCATAGGCATAGAAGTTCCTCCCCATCCAAGTAAGTCTGAATTTTTGCAGCTTAGAGAGGTATACATTTCAACATTAATTGGACAGAAATCACTCTTGTCATTGCCTCTGAATGACAGCAGCATGCATGACAGTGGGAAGACTTTCACTCTGTCTGTAGTTTACAAGCAATTACAAGCTCTACTACTGTGAAGCCACGGCTGCTGCAAAGCATTTTCAGTTAACAGCTAAAGAAGTGAAAGAATCTAAAATGTACATAGTTTTTTGTTCTTCTTCCTGTAGCACAGATGATGCAGAATTTATAACAGATGTTGAATATACTATCAAAGTCTCATAAAAGGGAAGAGATATTGAACTTTGACCTCAGTAGTGTCTAAGAAAATGTCACTGCTTTTCCATTGCCTTTTTTACAACCTACTCTTCTATTCTGCATAGGTTTGTTACATGAATAGGTGCTGTACTATAAAAATGACAGTGAGAAACATAGGAGGGAATACAGTGATGAGAATATGAAACATTCATAAGGTAGTGCCTGGAATGAAAAACATTTACACAAGTCTAAGGCTGTCAGTCTGTGTCAAAGCCTTACACAGTTAATAAAAATCCTTCTTCAACCAACCTTCTTCCTGAGTCTCAGATCATGGACCATTAGAGTCAGTACGAACTTTGCCATTTCCTCCTTTGAGCATGAGACCAAGGTCTGTATGCTTGCATCACATTTTCCATATCATCTATTTTCTTCTGAACTAATAAATTGAGGATGTAATGAATGCTTTAATTTAATCACATTCAGGTGAGAATTAGATCGTAGTTATGTATAAGGAACACTGCAGTATCCAAGATATTCACGCACAGCATGTATCCACTTTTTAAGGCAGACACAATAACTGGAAGAATATTACTGAAAACAAATTACTTCTATGTTTTAGGAAATAATTCAGAAAGACTACAACCTTTAAAATCTAGTCAAAACAATAAAGAAATTTTCTTTATGGAAGAAAAACTGATAATGAACATGGATTAGTTACCTAGTTTTAGCAGAATTGGATAGCAGTAGATCTGTCCAAAGGTCTGGGAGAAGAAAAACCTTAACCACCATCAAAGCACTTGACGCTGTGAATAAACCACACAAAATATTTCTGAAAACTGAAAGAAAAGAAGGAAATTGTGAGTAAAACTTATCCCTAAAGCCATGGATGGCAAAATAAAAACTGTGAAGGCTACTGACTAACACTGCAGCTGATGAGCCAGAATCATGGTGCATGATTTTATGAAAGCATTTACTGGTAGCCCAGGAAAATTTAATTTTACAAACGATATCCAAACCCATAATTTCTGTTAATCGAATTAAATTGCAGAAGTGTAATCAGCTTTGGAAGTCCAACACTGAGTTTAGTGATTTCACAATAGCACTGTAATATATCACATGCAGGAGATTCTGCGTAAAATTGTCGGAATTTTCAAAATTGAAACCAGAAAAATTAATTTGCTTCACAAAATAGCTTCTTTTCTAAAATTTCAGGAAAAAGAGTTATGAACTTTCAGTTGGTAATCTACTAGCATTCTATAAATCTCTTTTAGATTTATAGTTTGTTGCAAAGAAAATCCAATATAAATTCCTCAGAACTTCTAAGACCCTTGAAAAAATCCCCAGCAACTGAATCTCACAAGCTAATTCATGACTCGAGTATTGTTTAGAAACTTTTAGAAGTCTGGGAAAATGTGAGGAATTGAACTTTCAAATGTGTCATGGAAGAATACTGAAATTTTATTTGAAATAACAAAGCAGTAAAAAACCCACATAAAGCTGAAGATCTCTAACCTTCCTGAAGAATGTTAACTTTCAGTCTGTGATCCCAGGCATGTCACCTGCAGCCTGAATATCACAGGAGTCCCTGTACCCTTGGTAGCTGCTGGTCCAGGAAGTGACTTGTCATGAAGCAGTCCGAAATAAGAAATCTGAAAACTATCCCCGTGCTTATTTTAAGATTGAACTGTATCAGGAGTCCTATGGAACAAGCCTTGGTAGGGGATTTATCTTTGGGTTTTTTGGGGTTTTTTTTGTTTTTGTTTTTTTTTGGTAAAGTTTATATCTCTGCAGTGAAAACTTTAATAGCACAAAAGTGCAGTAGTAGCTGTAGTAACAATATACTTGAGATTGTAATAGAAAAGCATTGCTGAGGGACGTATTTTATATCTGACACTCCTTTTGGCATTGATGTAAACAATACCAGTCTTCATAACTCCACATCACTCAAACCAAAATTAATGATGAAATGTTGACACTTGACTAAATGTTGATCACATTTAAACAGTAGCTGAATTAGAAATGTATTCTATTTTACAGTCAATGAAATAAAAAAGAATTAAAAAAAGAAAAAAAGTGAAGAACTTTTACGGCACATTGAATCTTATCCAAGGGTTGTTATCTAAAATAGATCAGTCAATCTTGTCCTAAAAATGCCAGTTTTTCTGTATTAAATCAAAGAAGAATCTGGCATATCTATGCATGTAAATACAATGTAGGTGTCTACTCTGAAGTAGTATGAGCCCCACTACTCTTTTTGGATATTTTCTTTTTTTTTTTTTTTTTTTTTTAGAGAAGCTATTCAACACCGCATGTTTTACTTTTAGAAAATGTAGAAGTTACAGATATAGATGTAATCAACCCACATCAGAATTTCTCTGCAAGTACTCAGCACTCTCTGAAAGCATAAGGAAAAAGACACTAAGGTTCACTGGGGTCAGGCTCCTGTGTTGTCCTCCTCACCTCATTCAAAAGATAAACTGTATCTTACTAAATATCACCTTTATCTTTAAAAGCATTCTGAGACTTTATTTTCTTGTTTGTTATATAATTTGAACTTTCCTCTTTGCATACAAAATTCTTCATAGAGGAGTCTAACACTACAGTGCAATCAGTAATTAGCCGGGGCAGAGCAGAATGGGAATGACACAAGCATGGACAATTGTAGCTCACAGCAAGAAACAAAAGTATTATTCTATTCAAAGTAGATCCAGGAATGCAATCTGAATTCCACAAAGGTCACTTGGGATAAAAGTGCAAGCCCAACAATAACATTTTAAAATTTCATTTTAAATGGAATATTTTGTTACTGGTATCGTAGGTAGCTATTACATATACAGTCAAAATTCTACTGATGCAAGTATGTAAACTCATTGCATCACAGGAATATAAGGTGAAATTGGTCAGTTTTAACTTTCTCTAACAAAAATTTGTTTTCCTCTATTAGATTCTGACTAAATGTCTCTTAAAACTGCTAATCTTTCTGGTCATCTTTTGCACACATCCCCTCTGCATCCAGATGTTTTCTTTTACTGAACTTTAACAAACAAGTCTCTTTCCATCTCTACACCAGCAAAAGAAGCTCTTACAGCTGCAAGCGCTCCCACCAAACCTCTACAGAATCCTAGTTCTCTGTCAGTCTCCTTTCCCTCCTCTGCAATATGGAGGGTGGAAATGCCAGCAGCTGCCCTGCAACACAGCACATCAAAGCAGGGCACAGAGTGCAGCTTGGAGGAAACTACCATATTTTTGGGGTATCCTCCAGCTGCTAACAAGCACTTGGGATGCCACTGCATGTTTTAGTCCTTCCTGCCTTCTTGTACCTTTTTGAAATAATACCTACAATCCAGCAAGGAAAATATTATGCTTAATATATAATTTCAAGAGCCCAGTTATCTGCTCTTGAAAACAGATTACCTCTTCACAGTTCCCTCCTCTCTGTGTGTATAAATTTTAGAGGAAACACACTTGCAGGTTTTCAACTGCTTCTTAAAGTCAAATATGTAGAATAAAAAGGATTTAATTTTTCATATTTTTTTTTAATTTTCTGTGATAAATGCTGAAGAATGCTTAGACAAATCTCTTCAACACTGTGCAGATGTTCTCCTGTCTGTTTTTTAACCAGTTCTCCTGTGATCTTAAGCTTTGTGGGTTTGCAAATATAGACATAAAATGTGAAGTGAACAGATATTTGGTTTAAATAATTGCTTACCCTAGGCACAACACAGCATAAAAGAACACTGCCTGCTGGTGGTAACACAGCTCCTCTTGGTAACTGGAAAGTGTGGACACTCAGACTGTGAACTGAGCTCTTCTATAAGAAAATGTACATGAAAGGAGTCCGGGAATATCAGAGAGAATATGAGAAAATTCTACAGTTCATTTCAGACAAAATGTTGTACAGACAGATCATTTGGGAGCAAAATATATTCTTTTTAAGATTCAGCATCTTGCCCTGTATTGTCATTAAATCACCAACACATTCAAAAACAATAGACTAGGGAGTCTAAAAATGGATTCAGATTGCTGACACTTCTTTTTCTGAGTATGCAAATTCCTATACTCATACAAATTTAAATCCTTTATCTTCCAACACTGTAATTTTCAGCAAAATTGAAAAATTGTATTAAATAAAATGAAAATGTGCTATATTCATCTAATAAAACAATTCATAGGCTTTAAAAATAAGACTACAGATGCCAAAAAGGAAGTCTGCTGACTTTTGGTCATGATATTTTTGTGGCATAGTACAATTAATGTTCATGCTTAATTAATGTTATGCAAGACAGCTTAAGTTGAAAGCTCTCTATAACCCACTTTTTCAAGTACATTTGCTTAAGAATACCCTCTCACTAACATGAGAGACTTTGCAGAAAGTGAAGTGTCATATTAAATATATTAGAAGATTTGAAAACTATAGCATCACTACTCTGCTGAAAACCTCCTTTGCTCTTTCTTCAAAGACAGACTATTTATATACAATAGTATGACCTTTCATAATAGTTTTCCATAATAAATGCAGTAGTTTTGAAATAAAATTACTTCCTCCACAGTAATGTTTTACTGAATATGTATTCATAACTGCGTGCATTCATGAAAGATAGAACAAAATGTCCTAGTATCTGGTTGTGACACAATTGAAATTCTCATTTTAAATTAGGTCATAACATATAAGAAAAGGCTTCAGTGTGTGTAAGTTGATGCAGTAATTTCTATATTACTCATTCAAATCCTACCTTGAAGGGTAATCGTTATAACCATTCATGATGAGAGAGTCTATCATCTGCTTTTCAATGCTTTAGAAGGTTTGTGGCAATTATTTTTCTTCATAAGTTCCTTTTTATTTCAGTAGAATATTGATTAAGGAAAAAGAACTACTTAAAAAAGAGTAATGCTGTTATCCTAAGACTGCAAAACCACTTTTTTTTTAATTATTACTCCAATTAATCACTAAAAATTATTAAGATATTTACTTATTCCCACACTTTTTCTGTACTGTAATAACAGTGTGAAATCACAATATTTCAAAATGTCAAATGGGATATTTTAAATTGTTGCTATAAATGTCTTCTTAGCCTGGCACACAGTTTAAAAGTGTTTTTATTCGCTCTTAAGAAAATTGCTAAAGATCTTAAAAATCCTCTCAAGTGAGATGTGCATTTGGGGATGTAGCTGTGCTACCAGCAGATATTTTTTTGCCTCCAGTCTGTGTCTCAGCTCTCAGGGTAATTTTTCTGTTGCTTTGCAGGATGGAGCAACTGTGTGGGGGCTTTCAAGTCTGTATCAGATAGTCAGCTGGGTGTGCTCCAAACACCTCTGTCCTCTGTGTAACCTTCTTGCCTGCCTGCTTACCTACAAAGGATTAGGAAGAGAACACATTCAATCTGTTTTTCAGGCAGAGGTGAAGAGATGGTAACCTGTGACTGAAAAGAAGTAACAAATTGCAGAGGGGAGGGGAAACAACAGCAGTATGCACATCAAGCATGACCACTTCCAAAGGGGAAGCCGTGCCCTGGCCACAGGCTCCTAATTCTAAAGCTGGATAATCAAAAACTAATGTTCAGTAATTGGTTTTGGTGAGAATTGCTGAGCATAGTGCACTTTAAAACAGACTATATATAAGCAGGGTGGAAATAATATAATCCAAGATCAGCTGTCTAAATCTAGTCAGTGTAAAATATAGCCTAAGCTGCCTATGGTCCAAGCTACTCAACTAGGCTGTCAGCGAAGACAAATGGACACCTTAAAAAGTGCAATTCATCCTTTGCTGTGACAGGTTTCTATCACAGGTGATTCAGCCTTTGGAGCTACCTTTGTCTCCAGAGACCTCAAAGTCAGCACAGAAATACATAATATTTAAAGAACTGAAGTTTGATGAAAGGAATCCCCCACAAATTTATCATAAGTAGCTGTTATTCCAGTTTTGAATAACATATTTACCAGGTAAATTGATCTTGGATGAAAATGGCGAGTTATTTTCCATATTGCTGCATATCTCAAAATCAAGTGTATATTTTAAGAAAAGAGGTTCTGAAAAACATTCTTTGGATAGTCTTTTTAGGATGCCTTACAAAGCAAGATAAGAACTTGAGTGTTAAAACTTTCCCCCCCCCCTTTTTTTTTTTTTTGTAAAATTTCACCCTGAGGATGTCCTTGCTCTCATTTTTCCTAGCACTATTGACGATGTCAATGAGACTTTGATCGTTCTGCTAAGGATGTTGCCTTACTCAACCCAGTTATCAATGATATTGTGCAGTAATTTAAATCTTGGCGAAGATGATAAAAGGTACAGATAGTAATGTGAAGATCTGATCAAGAATTCACCAACCGTATTTAGAGGTTTTAAGGGCAATAATACAAGCCTTGTGTAAGCACATAGTGTCTGAATCCATTTTACAACTATAAATGATTTTCTAAGGTACTGCAAAACAGTGAAGAGTCAATCTTTCCATAGCAGGTTTTAGCTTTGTCAGCTGCACAACTTCTTTGTCTCACTAAGGTCTTTAGATGAAACTTTTACAGATTTACTTGATAGTTTTAGAATGGTCTGATTAAATATTGGGCATTGAGCTAAGATTTTATATATTACTTTAAGTAGCTACTGCATCTTCCTAAATCATCTACAGTTTTGAATGATGACTGCATACCCTCTTGATGAAAAAGCTTCATGCTCTGGTCATATGATGAATTTTTGTAATCTATGAAATTCAACACATCGATTAATCACTTAAATAGCCCTTTTGTACCAACATTAAGGAGTGTTTTCCCAAAATATGCATAACATGCTTAAAGTGACACTACATCATAAGCCATGCCAACTTTGGGGGAAAAAAGGATTTTAAAAGACTCTTGCTCAGTTTGTTTCCTAGAAAGCTTAAACAAGAATGTTTAGAAGAATGGAAGACCTCTGAACTGAAAATGCAAACTACTTTCCATTGTCTAAGTACTTGCCTTTACATCACTTAAAGAATGGTCTAGAAAGACATTTAGAATTAGTGAAAGCAATTCTTAAATATGTTTCAACATATTGGTGCCATGAGAGACTGAGAGACCCCAACAAAACAGGACTCTGAGCCAAGTTAATGTAGGATAAGATAAAAAGTGAAGTCCTTTAATATCAGGCCAAAGGCCCACAGGAATACATGATGACATGCATGTGCCCCAAGCTCTAGTTTCCATGGTTTTTATAATAGGATCCATCCAATCATTACTTTACACATCTCTCAGTCCAGCCCCAGCCCTGCCCCTGTTCCACCCCCAGAAATTGGGTCTGGAGGTCGGCAAGACCCTTCTCTTCATCATTCTCCTCTTCCTTGGGTTTTGGAGTTCTTCCAGTATTCTGATTTCTGGGTCACTCTGTCCTGTGTTTATGTCTTGTTCTGCAGGCCTTCTGATAGTCGTCAGCGTTCTACCTTGAAGAGAGTCTAAACAAGATGAAATAACTAAAGGAATTTGAGCTCCCCATTCTGGGACAGAGGTAGTGACAGAAAGACATTAAAGTTAAGCTAGAAATATTAACCCACTAAAAATCTACTCTGCTACAGCTACTGTGTTCCTAAAATCTACAAAATGTGAAAATAAAAAAATCGAGAATCAAAAATCCTTCCTGCATCAATATACTCATATAAAGCACTGGCCCTGTTGAAGTAAATACCAAGTATCCATCAAGTTCAAGAAACCTAGGCTTTCATCTCAGCTATTTTATACTAAATCTTTCTTTAGGGGATACTTAGGGGCCATCTATATCCTATGGATCTTGATACACACATCAAATAGCTTGATGGCTGTCAGATAGTTTATGCTTGTGATACTTCTCTTCAAATTGAAAAGGAAAAGAAGGTGAGTATTCTAGAGGACCCAAAAAGCCAATAATTCTTCCATGATGCATAAAGACACCATGCAAAAAATAATGTCTCATAAAACAACATCATTATGTGAAATGATGGGTCCTTTTCAACTCAACATATTCTGTGATTCTGTGATGGCAAAGCAAAAGAGAAAATTGGGATGTTGACTGGTGGTATCTTAGATCCAGTCACAAAGTGCAGAATTCAAGGGCAGTATGAGAGGGAGATCCAAGATGCAGAAGATTTATAATTTCACTTGCTAGGTTCTTACTGACATTCAAGAGATGACACACTACTCTACTTTCACTGTTTCAGTCAACTATATCTTCTGTAGGCATTTTGGAATGTTTGTGTGCTTTCCTGCAAGTAGTTCCAAGATTATGATGTCAGAGAAGATGCTGAGGAGAGCCCAGTTTTATTTATATCCCATTTAAATATATTATTGACATATGCTCACCTAGAGGGTTTTTTTCTCATAGACTAATATACTCACATCAATAATATTCCCTGGTTTAGAGTGAAAAGTAATATTCTTTATTAGTACTACTCTTTATTGTAATATAGTAGGAGGGGGAAAAGAGAGCTCTTTCATTTTTTCTAAAGCTACCAAGTGGTCAAATAAAAGTTATTCCTTGCTCTAACATCATCAAAAATTTAGCCACAATCATAAAGAACTACGTTTTAGTCCTGAGGCCAGGAATATAAAAGAACAATTAAAAATTAATTCTTAGGTTCTCAAGGGCTTTTGGAAAAAAATGAGTTCTTTTAAAAATATTTTGTTTAATGGTAGAAATGCAAAATATGGAAAATATTTGCTGCCTGTGTAGGATTATATCTCCCTGTTTTCCCCACACTCTTTCAATTCTGCATTGCAAAGTGCATTAAAAATACAGAGCATTATGTATCTGTTTTCAATAAAGTCTGATTCAGCAGTACACACAAACATAAAAGTGTATACCAGACTTTGTTAGGGTTTTGCATGAAAGTATGACAGCATTATTTCACTATTACTGAGGTAAATAAACCTTTACTAGTTTCTCTCCAAATCAAGTTGCCTTCTTTAGCAACAACCAAGAACTGGCAGTCTTCTAGCTGCTTATACTAAATGTCTTATGTTCCAATTTGTTTCAAATATTTCTATTTATTTTTCTTCTACTGTTTTAAAAATTTATATATGTGTGCCTGTAACAGCAATTGCAAATTTTTGTTTGCATTGATTAATTTTTGTTTAAGGAATGTGTGATTCATCAGCTTCATTCTTATACGTCATAATAACGGATACAAGTGAAAAGTAACAAATTTCAAAAGACAAGTTAAACATAATTTACAGCTCTCAGCCTGACCTAGAATTCAAACTTTTGGTTTTTTTCACTTACGAAAGGACTTCTGTCTTTTTCTGTTGCTATAAAAATTCACACAAAACAGGGATAAAATGCCTGGGCTTTGATCCTGCTGTTGAGCCCATGTGGGCACCGCTGATCCAATTGCCGGATCACGGCCCAACAGAATAAGCACAGGAAACAATGAACAGACTGAACACAAAAGGCTGTCACTGATCTCTGTGGGTGTTTTGCCTCAATAAAAATGGGTCCTTAAGTAATAGAATCAGAGCTCTAAAACTGCAATAAAGATGCATGTCTGAGGCTCTTAACTGTTTTCTGTTTTCAATATTTAAAACGTATAATTTTATTTATTTATTTATTTTAACTACAGAAAGGAAAGAACAAAAGAGAAGCAAATACTTTTGTTCCAAGAGGAGGAGACCATTCAATTTGTTGATGAATCATTTTTCCCCATCTATATTCATTATTTTCAATGCCTTGTACAGTACTATTTTTAAGAGTCAAAGAAAGAGCATAGGACAGTAATACGGTGCAGGGGTAGAAGAGTATTGAACAATAATGAAATTACAAATTATAATGGCTATGCCTAGGATTAAAGAGTTTGGGCTTCGCTAAGATTTCTGATTCCTCAATCTGCTAGCAATGTGTTTTGTGACGTTTTGTACAGTATAACTTCTATGCTCCACTTTACTGATTTGTATGTATACGAGTGATATCAATGCAAGTAATTGAAGCCTACTCCAAACATCAAGAAATTGGATTGCAATATTTATAGAGTGTTCTGACATCATTTAATTGAAAGAGTTCTTTTATGCATAATTTCAATGGCAAACTTATAGGGTTGTTTACTTGGCAAGGTTTCCTGTCAGCAGTATTATTCCTTTCACTCCTTTAGAGGTGATTAAGAAGCACACAGGGTAAGTTTGATAGGATATTTGGTTTTTTTGTGTTATAACACAGTTGTACCCAGGAACAGAAACAGAAGCTTCCTGCTTTTTCAAGGAAAAGAAAAAAGCTTTTCACACAAAAATTCTATCTTCTTTCCAGAAGATAGAATTTTGTTCTTCTGATTCTGATTAAAGATTATGACCACAACTATATTTGGTAATGTTTTTGGTACTTTTTCTTACCTCTCTCTTCTTCCAATTTTGTAATATGATGGGTTGCATTATGATGCCTTTGCCATCAGCCTTGGAGAGCTCTGCTCATGTAAGAACACTTTGTATTGTCATTTGCATGGATTTGTATTATTATTATTTTTAATACAATTGTAGAACTTACAGTGGAATTGTAAATAAATTTATAGAAGATTATAGAGGAAACGTAAGCATGTGTTTTGGATTACATGCTTAACTTGAAATGTGTAATATTTGTCCAGCTTCTGCTTGGAAAGTAGCTTGTTACAACTGAAACACATATGAATAAAATATTTCTTATGTAGCACCAAGCTTGTTGAGACTGGGAGTAATAAAATTAGAAATAAAAGCAAAATAACTCATCAGTCTGAGTTCAGGATAAGATTCATTACTATGCAGCTAGGAATTAAGGAATATTTCTTGAAGAAAACTTCTAGAAATCCACAGTCTGTGGAAAAAAAAGAGACAGATAACACAAGAAATAATTTTCAGTTCTACTTGTGCTATTACTATTAAATCACACAAACAAGTATATGTTCTACCTCAACACAGCAGCATTTCATTTAGGACCTCATTGCAGATGAATAATTCTCATCATTGCCAAGATGCAAATCAGCACATTCAATGGTTAGTATAATGACAAAAATAAAGAAACTCAGGAGATGTTTCTGTGGTGGTCTTATTCCACCACAATTGGAAGAGGCGATCTCACTTTCCTAATTGCTTCCATCATGTTTTCCCAGTTTTATTTTACTATTCTTTTTTGCACAGTGAGACATATGGAAGAACTGGTTATGTTTAGAATGGACCCTGTAAGAGAAAAAAAAAATATTTTTTCTACTGAGTCTGGTCTGTGGCCTTGTTCCTCAAGTACCTTTGTAAATGCTAGTGCCATGAAGGTGATGGAAGTTTCAGCTTCACTCTCTGCCTCCACCTTCTTTAAGGCAAGAGAGAAATACTTAAAAGTGTCATTTTAGTGAATTTACTGCTGGAATCTATGGGTTAATAGATGCAAAAAATGTGGATAATCAAGTATCACATCATTTGGAAATACCACAGGTGTATAATTTACTCGTTTGCCCATTAGAAGTTGATTTGATATTTAGGCATTTTATATTGTTATATCACATGATGTGTTTGTTTTGTTACGAAGATTGCTTCTGTCAGGGTAAATCACTGAAGAAGTTAGAAAATGTTGAATTGCATTAATTTTCTTTGACTCACTTTCATCTGAGTTTTAGCAAGTTTGGTAATTAACAAGAACCATTTTTTTCCTTCTTACATACAGTAATAGAAGCTGAATTCTTCATCTACTGTCTTAATTTGACTACGGAGTTTCCTCTTCCAATTTTATAAATTTTTCTTAAGTTAATGTTTGTATGTGTGTTTCATTGTATGCATGGACTGCCAACAGTTTCTGATGTGGTTGTGAGAAAAATCTCGTTTTGAAGAATTTTTTTAGAGAGACGAGTTGAAGGAGCAAAGCAAAAATAGGGTTTTAATGGCCAATACTGTGCACACAGGGTGCCTCCCCACAGCCAAATCGCCGAGGAGCACACGGAGGAGGGAGGGGTCACCCCAATTTATTCCCTTCACGCCACGCCCCTTTCCCCCCTTCAGGAGTCCAGCCCTCCATAGTCCATGTTTGGCACTTTGAACGCTGATTCAAAGTCCTCACTTCTTCACTGCCTTCTTTGGGCAATTTCTTGCTGCGCCATCAACGCTGATTGGCTCATCCAGTTGCCCTCTCAGGCCCTCACACCGGCCGCAAGCCCTTGGCAGCAGCCCCTCTGCTGGGACAGCAGCCTCACAGACTTCCCGCCAATTTTCGCCTGTCTAACCTGCATGTGGAGAAATTCCCCCCCTTAAAGAGCCAGTCCCATTTTCTCAGAAAAAAACCCAATTAACACGGAACCTTTTAATTAACCAAACCCCCTTCTTTCCACACCTCCCACAACGAACCCTCCCTTTTTATTTCTCACATGGTAAGGCCATCAAACAGGAGAAAAGGCTGACATATCCATGGACAAGCATGTCCTAACTTGAGAAAATGAATTAATTACCTCAAGGTTCATATTTCACTTTGAATTTGTAAAGCATAAAATACCTGTTTATGCTATACATAGAGACACTCTGCATATATATTATAGAAAGAATGAGCTATGATGAATTGGAAAAAAAAAAAGCTTGAAAATTTTTCTGGTATATGTAATGTCAAAAAATAATAAAAATAATAGAGGCTTGGCATTTAGTGGTAATTCTGAGCCAGACGTACCCTACAGAGAACTCTGAAAGACTACACAACATAGACACTATCCAAATCATAACAGAGGAACATAATCCTGAAATTGGCCTTATTAAACAGGTTATCTGTTTCAGAAAATCTGAAGGAGGCAACTCACTTCAGTGGACATTAAAGGAACTCTGTTGATGCTGTCATCTGAATAAAATGCATGGGCTGCTATCAGATGACTCATAGAACCTGCAGTTTTACACATGGCATGACATTGAACCATTTGCTATTTTCAGTGAACTCTTAAAAACATTTACGCTATACTTAAGGAAAAACTGCTTTAGATTCAAAATAGATGTTTGTTCTTTTTGCAGTCTCCTTTATGTGATAGCAATGCTTCTCAATAACAGTTTAAATATCTACCAGGTAATTCAAGTAATAAAATATGCATTCCATCATATAGTTCTGAATAGCTGGTTTCCTCATCCTTCTACAAAGGGAAAGCTGGAAATATATGGAAAGAAACTATTTTCTTAAATCTTTTTTATTTCAAGTTTTATAGATATAGATAGAATTTTCAAGTTCACATTAATTTTGTACTACTCACTCACATACAGCATCCAAGTACATAACCATAAATATAAACACTTTCCATTTCCATTTATTCCATTCCCAAAAAATAGCCTGCAAAAGGCCTTGGACAAAATTACTGAGCCAGCCACAAAATTACTGTTTTATTAAGTTAGCAATAAATGACTGCCACTCATGACCTAGGAGAAACCAACAGAGTAAATCCAGGAAGGACTTTGAGGTGCTCTTCTTTCTTGACTCTTGTACATCTCTCCCTCAAAACTAAAATACAGTGGAATCCAGTTTCCCATCGAAAACTTAGGGAAAACCACAAAAGAAGGAAAAGGTGGAAGATAACTGAGGAATAATGTGAGAACAGAATAGGAAAGAGAAAACTGAAAATTAGTCATAGATTAAAAAAATAATAAAAAAGTAACATCCTCTGGAAAGAAATTATTTTGTACTGCATGTCTAGCAAGGGCAAAAAAGTGTTAAATCAATAACATCTTTTTATGACTCTACATTGTCATTTAACACCAGCCAGCAATTCAGCCCCACAAAACCACTCACTTCCCCCAGTGGAGTGGTGTTGAGAATTGAAAGGGTAAAAGGGAGAAAACTTGTGGGTTGCGATAAAGACAGTTTAATAGGTAAACCAAAAGCCACACACAAGCAAAGCAAAATAAAGAACTCATTCACCACTTCCCATGGGCAGGCAGATGCTCATCCATCACCAGGAAAGCAGCACTCCATCACACGTAACAGTGACTTGGGAAGACAAACGCCATCATTCTGAATGTCCTCCCCTCACACTTCTTCCCCCAGCTTTATTTACTGAGAATGATGCCATATGGTGTGGAACATCCCTCAGTACACTTGGGGTCAGCTGTCCCAGCTGTACCTCCTCCCAGCTTCTTGCTCACCCCCAACCTTCTCATTGGTGGGGTAGGGTGAGAAGCAGAAAAGCTCTTTGTGTAAGCATTGCTCAGCAATAACAGAAATAATGTTGTGCTATCAACACTGTTTCCAGCACAAATCCAAAACATATTACCCTATACTACATACTGTGAAGAAAACAACACACTGTACCTTTCAAGGATCTTTTCAGATAAATGCATGAAAGAATATATATTCGGTCTCTTTTAAAGAAGATAATCTGAGACATGCAAAAGATGTTTATGGGAAGCAAAAGAAATACTGTTACAGTTGTCATGTGGCAGTATAACAGCTGATCAGAAAAGGGTAGCAAACAGCATGAAGAGGTAGCACTGGTTTACAAACAAAGACAATTCTCAAAGTTGCAGCATGATATTAACCTTGTTGGAAGTGAAATCTTCATCCCGCACAGTGAGTTGAATTTCAAAGCTTTCACATCCCTTTTTTTTTTTCCAAGAAGTATTAACAGTTGCCTACAACAAATGGTAATCACTTTGACTTTCCTTCGCTGTTAAAAAGTCATGTTCAAAAAGCATGATTTTACTCTATGTCAAAGCACAGGGCTTGCTAACACACAGAAGATTTAAGAGGTCTTTTTAGCTTGGTTAACATTACCGTGAATCTCTGCACATAACAAATTTCACAACTGATGAATAGTGAATTGGTGAAAATATTTGAAACCCCAAAACACATTAGGGGGTTACGAATCATTAAAACTCTGGATTCAGATTAAATCCTGAAAGTATGTTACCATCAGTGGAGTTAATGTTGATGAATTTGCACTTCTACTGCAAGTGCTAAGAACTGCTAGAAATGTTGGAAAGGGAGAGATTGGAGGCCATGTTTATCCTACAGTTCTCATTAGTACATCTGTGATGGTCAGGACAGAAACAGGGGTCAAGACATGCTGAGAACAGGTGATAAGTGGCCAAAATATACATACATTGGGGAGAAACAGTTACACTGGAAAACTACATTTATCACGAATGTTTGTTTTTTTTTTTTTTTAAGTCATGAGGAATGGATTAAACCCTAGGGCTCTCCCATGTCAATATCAGCATTACATGACAACATCAATAGTAGTAGGACAAGAATAACCCTATATTTATGGGTGAAAAGAGTCCTTTTTGTAGAGGATAATTGAAAGAGTTATGTGCCATTTAAATGTTCAAAATAAATAGTAACAAATGCATTTCATTCTCTTAGCATAACTGTGATGGTTCACTAACTTTCATTTTAACCCCCTCTTTCAGTTTCATTGGGAAAGAGCCCTTTTGTTGACTATCCTACTGCTTTGTAGCTGTTGGAATAAAAGAATGGACCATGAAGAGGTACAGAATTTAAGGTTATTACACACATGCTGCACTTAGAGTAACAATTCATCATTTCATGAAATGTTTTTGAAACATCTAAGTGCTATAAATGTATGGCTTATTGATCATAAAATTGATAAATGTGTTAATATTTTATAGGAGAAAGCTAATGTATCTTGCAAATGACAACAGGACAGGCTGTCAGCTGCAGCTTTCATAGTCACAGTAGAGCATGGTTTTGCTGTTGGACCCTGCTGTTTGAAAGATTAAATGTTTTACAGGCATACACTGCAGCTCCTTTCGGAATGTGCTACCACTGATCATTCTTAAGGCAGTACTCCTCCTGCGTGTTCTGGATGAAACTCACAATACATATTTGATTGCTGTTGCCATGTGTTGAATGTTGTGGAAAATCTCAGATACTTGTGGAGATGCCAGGTAAAAACTACTGAAGGAAATCCAAGAGATTTCAATTGGGATAAACAAAAAGCGTGAGGACAATTAAAATGCATCTAACAATTGATTTATGAATCAGAATGTAGAGACACAGAAAATGTAAATCAGTTATCACCCTCTTATTATAGTACGCACACAACAGGCAACAGAGACTCCACAGAAGACATGAATCAAGATGCCTGACAGAAAAATCTTATAGTATAAATTTTAGAAGAGGTATTGTAAGTGATGATGAACAACTTCTTGGAGATGTTGAGTAAGGGTTACATTTGATTGATCACATGCTCACCTACTTAGATATTTCAAGATTGTGAATATTCTTTTTGTAGTATATAAAATATGAGTGATATAGAGAAACTAACACCCACTCTTAAATTCTCAGTTTTAAAACATTGAGGAAAAGTGAATTTCCCACAGACTTAAAGAAAAAAGACCAGAGCAGCAGCTCTGTGGACACAGATGAACACCAGTGAAAGCACCCTCCCTCTAAAACACAGCAGATTATGAAGAATGTACTGCAGAGGAAGTATGAGCAATCATAAAGTGATTAATCATCATTTTACTTCTTTTGGATTCTATTTATCTTTTTTTTTTTAATGTGGGACTCTTGGTGAGATGAAAGTTGTAGTGCAGCTGGAAGCAATTACAAAATTTATACTGGTTTCCATAGGGTGATGTATAACCACTGTGACCTTATTTTACTTATAAAAATATCCTTCAAAAACAAGACAGAAATCTGACTAATCTGACTAGGAGGCCATTAGGGGTACCTGACTGTCATATAAGAGTTCCTTCAAAATTTTCCCAGACATGTCATTCTTTAACAGTCCTAGGGTTGCCCTTGGCCCCCAATTCCCTGATCCCATGGTGGAGCACCCACATCTTGCTACTACTTGGCTCTCCTACTGAAAGGAGCACATAAGACACCAGACAGAGACAAGTAGAGATGCACGGCAGAAAGCTGAGAGACAATAGTCAAGAAGGCAAAAATACCCCAAAACTTCATGAGATGGCAAATATCAGAAGCCATTGCTCAGAGGGTACCCATCTGTGGCAGTATCCAAAATTTGAGGAACTGCCTGTTATGCTGAAGATAGCAATTCTTTGAACAGCACATTGGACTAGCTGACCTTCAGAGATCAGCAGCCTATTTTTTTTCTCTTTGTATGATCATTAAATAAGTTAGATATTCCTGACCAGACAGGTTTAAACAGTACATGCACTAGACTTTCAGCCTAGAAATAGTTCATAGGATGAGTGCTAATATGCAATAGGCTTTCTTGCCAAACTTAAATTTAATAACTGGATCAGATGCCCCAAATATGTTTAAAAAATATAAATCTGAACTCTAAATATACAATCTAATCTCCTTATATGTAATTTCCTCGGCTTCCTGAATTGAGACAGCAGCAGAAAGCAGTAAGTCCATTTTACCTCTAAAAACTCTTATCTTAATCCCTGTAAGGCCTCTTGCATTGAGTTTGATCAATAACTCACAGAGAATACATACAAAATAAAATTTAAAAGAAACATTCATTCATTTTTAAAATAAGTTTTAGATCATGGTTTTATAAAGACATCAGCTTAAATTTTCTTACTAGTGGAGTCTAGGAGCTGGTGTGCTTGTGAATAAATACCAGTGTAAAACTTGCACAACTTCTCTTAGTATTTAAGGCCAACTAAATGCTGAAAACTGCCATGCGTACAAGGAATCACAGATGGCCTATTGCCCTTAAAAATTCTATTAAATCTGTTAAAAAATTCAATAGTAAAATTTAAGATAAGTTATTCACTTCTCTGTACAAATAAAATTAAAAAGTGAAGCTCCAAATTATGAAAACTATTCAATTATTAAATCTGACCACCCCAAGCAATGATGAGGAAAACCCAAATTTTATTTTCATATTTTTAATAGACTTTTGATATTTTATTTCTGAAGCAGAAAAATTATTGCAAATTATTAGAGATAATAGTGTGTCCAACACAAAAGTCTGGATTTTAGACAAGTGTTGCAAAGTCTAATGACATTTTCAGAGTTAATTTCTTGAAGAGACATAATTTTCAAAGTTTCAGTTGAGGTATTTGATTTATAATACTGAGAATTCTATAAGTTTGAAATCAAGGTCAAACCAAAGAACTTCCAGGTTTCTTCTTTGAAAAAATATATTAAAACAGTTTTAGAGTTCCACAAAAAATTCATGTTAACCAGATACTATTTTTATTTTGTTGCCTAATGAAAGAAAAATTTCAAGTCAGCTGACAAAAACAGCAGTTACACATGGGGACTAAAGTTTGGAATTAGCACAGACCTAGTAGACGACACTCATTTGAACCAGTATCACATTACAGGAGACATCGTTGCACTTCACAACGCTGTCAGACATACTTAATCTGATCCACCACCTAGCACCATGCAGAGACATTAGCTCTGTTAACTGCTACTGCCCTGCTGTTTTAGTTCAACAGCTTCCAAGGGCTCAGCTGGTGTTTCCTTGTGATACGACACTACCCTGCATTACTGCACCACGAAGCTCAGACTTATCTGAGTGCTACATTGCTGACTTTAAAAATAACCTCTGAATACTATTTCTTTGTCGGTACAGAATAATTAAGGAAAGTCAGTTGACTTCATCCCTACTACTTTCCCCAAGTGGAAAATTTTCAGATGCTAAAAATATTAACAATAAAAATTATGATTTTAAAATATACCTAAGAAATATCATAGCTTTGTCAATTATAATGTTGATTATATACATTTTATATATTGTGGGGCGATGAGCTGATAAAGCCGGATGGGTTGAGGGAGATGCCTCAGGCCCCTCTGACGGATGCTCCCCGCAGAAGCAAGCTGATAAGATTAACAAAGGATAGAGTGTTAAGAAATAGCACGGCCTTCTTTTGCGATATCTTCTATGAACCCTCAAAGGAGCCACCTCACCTCAGGGCATCTGCATCAACCCCCCAATAGATTGACTATCAGTCACACAAACACCTGGGTTAAAAATAAAAGATATAAAGGAAGAGCAGTTTATCTGCAACTTGGGGAGAAAAACTTTCCACCTCTGGGTGGGCATCCTGAGAGCTACCCTGTCTCCCTCATTCCATCAATATTGCAGGGGTAAGCAACGGAATTCTTACTTCATTTTTCTTATACCTTATTGGTTGTAATTTGCTATAGCTCACTAGGTGTATGGGGGTTAATGATATATATATATTTTCCTGTTGCTTTCCTTTTGAGTTATTGAATATGTTTACTGGTGGTGTTGAACTGTTGTGTTTCTGTTTAGTAATCTTCTGTTAGTTAAGTTTGCTATGGGAATGGCATACTACTGGGGTGGTCCTTGGAATGTGTGTTGTGCCGATGCCTTTGGGGAGGTATTTTGTACAATCCTGCAGCTAAATGTTATCACCGACTAAGTAACCCATATTAGTTATTGTCATATATTTGTATTAATAAATGTTATTTCGGGAGCTATCGTCAGGAAGGTTCTTTTCTCTTGTTGCTATTAAGTGTGGTTCTCATAGGGGAGTAAAAAAACTTTCCAGCCTGTGTTCTGTCCAGACTTTGATGGGCAGAGCTGGGGGTCATAAAGTTTTGATTACTCCGAGGACGCTTATAGCTATTCCTCCCTCGCTAAAGTGTGGCTTCATATCAGAGGTCAGAACCCCTTCTAACCTGTGTGCTGTCAGTTAAAAGACAGACAGTGTTGGGTACATAAGGATTTGATTGTCTGGAAGCGCTTACAGCTAATAACTTTTAATTAATACAGTTAAGACTAGATATCTTTGTATTTCTGTCTCCCTCCTCCTTTTCACGTGACATGCATAATACTATTTTATATGTTATATATAATGTAATTTATAGTTATATATATTTATAGATTATATAATATATATATTTATAGATAATATTGAAATTTGTCATTTTACTCATTTTTTCCTCCTCTGATGAGAATGTAATAACCTTCAGACTAAAGGCTATCTGTATGATGTTATGTTAGACACTTTATCCCTGCGCACTTTCTCTTTTTCTCTCACAATTTCTAGCAACCAGTTGCAACTGATCTCTCTGAGGGTCTGGAAGATGGTAGAATCAGTATGCTGATCTTAGACAGTTAATCTTTTCTGATACAAAAGCAAGAAAGGATGTAAAGACCTGATTCCTACTATCACCATATAGTTTGGGTTCTAGAGATCTAGTTTGCCACAAACACACTTCTCATTACATACTGTTTACTGAGCCCTTCTGCTCAGGCTTATCAACGTGTTGCATCATCTCCTATACACACAGTTTTTTCACTTCAGTGTAAGAAGTACATGATCAGCTAAAATAGCAGAAAAAATCTGGAGGCAGATAGCTAATATTTTAAGTATTATACTACTGTATGTAACAAGGCACTGAGTCTAATTTCTATGTTTCGAAAATGTGAAAATATAAATCAAGTTGAGAATGCAAACTAAGGGCAGCATGACAAAATGCACAGCTAGAAAATAATCTGTAGAAATTGTACATGAACAATAAAAACCTATAACAGCAAAATACGCTTTACAAAAGCATTATCAGATGGCAGCTAAAGAAGTCCTTCAATCAACCTTTTGTATCCAGTTGATTTCTGAATCAAGATTTGTAAACTCACTAGAGGAAGAAGGTCTGTTCAGTGAATGAGTGTACCTTTTCTTTCTCATCCTGCCCTTGAAGAAAGGAAAAAGACACTTGTCCCACTGAGCTGAAGAAAACAGATGTGTAAATAGCTCCATATCTTACAGGAGGAATTATGTGGAATACTATGGAAATGCTGCCATCCCATGCTTCCTCTTACTTTACTCTGTGGTAGATTTCAAGATGAAATCTGTGCAAGGAGATGTTTTGCATTCCTGCATTATTTTGAAAAAGTTAACTTAAAATACTTTTTGAATACATTTAATGTGCAAATAATCCATCAGTTGAATTCAGATATTATATAGGCCTGTACAAGGTTTCTCTTTTGATTACAGTAGCCTTTCCATTTGATACAGTGAATGAAATTTGGGCTCCAAATAAAATTTACATTCAAAATTTAGAACTTCAATATAAATAATATGTTTCCACATGTCATCCTTGTATTTCTATCCTACAATCTATAATTTCAACCCTTCAAGTCTGAATATCCAAGATTTATCCAAAACATAACAAACTAAGAAAAGCCACATTACAGGTTATAGTCACAGTGAATGACAATACAATTTTAGTTAACAGGAAAACAGCAAACAAAAAACCAAAACATGGAAGAGAAAAACAAACCAATAAAAAATCCCAGTCAGAGGAGATAAATGGATAAGCTTTCTAAACGACATTTTTGTGCTCCTGCTTTGTTCAAGGAGAGGAGAGGAGAGTAAGCTGTCTCAAAACAATTTATGTGAGCAAAGAATTAATGAAAATGCTAGCAAATTATATAATGGCTTCAGGATTGAAAAATGTAACACCTCTGTCATTTCATAATTGTTCTTTTGAAGTGAGTTTTGTGTAACATTCGCATTTTATTCAACTCTACATCAAGTGGAATTCTTATACTTGACTTCTGAAGATAGCAAAGGCAACATTAGAATATTCTTGGTTTTTATCTTTTTCGTTTCCACTATAGAAAAGTCATAAGGACAATGATGCATACCATATTGAAATTTTACCCTTAAGAAAGCATTTTTCTGTAAGTATTTCTGCAGAAACCAGCAAATGTTACCCATTTAAAACTAAGTGTCAAATGTAAAGTAGGAGGGAAAAAAAGCCATAGTATAAAAACTAGTTTACTTTCTTGACGTAAATCTGCTTTTTGCAATGTATGTAGTTGAAAAAGCCTCTTTTTTATCAGGTTCATTATTTATGGCAGAAAAAAAAAATCAGCTACATAAAAGATCTTATCATGACACTGACAGTAAATTCTTTATTGCTTAATACAAAGTAAACATATTAGCAGCCATTCAACAGCCAGTATGTCACTGTACTAATATGATTCCACCATTTGTGACTCCTGGGACAAGGATACAGTGTTCCCAGGTACACGTCATCTGCACACATCCTTGAAAGATTTAGATTGTTCTGCTTTAGCTGGCAGACAACAATGGTTGAAGTTATGGTCTTACTTTTCCTTTTCATGCTCTGAAGTTACAATAAAATCAAAGTAATGAGGATGAATCAACACAGTATATTCCCAGATTCACTTTTTTTCTTTGTTTCATAAAATCAGTTACATCAAATTACAGAGAAATTAGGGAGAACAACAAATAGTAGGAGCAAAAGTTTGAAGATGTACCAGAAAGCCAGTTTTACTGGACTGAAGGTTCCCTGAATTGCCTCTGTCAGCAGATAATTTAATAAATAGTCTAGTTTCAAAAACACCTGTTTTATGGTTTCCCAGTGTATATAGCTCAGTACTTAGACTACTATGAAAAAAAGTTTGAAGTGGATCTTGTAAAAGCACAGAACACTCTGTAAAGTTAAATAACTCGATAGGATGAAAAAGACAAAAAAAAAAAAGAAAATAAGGAAGTGTTAAATAAGCCAATAATTCAGAGAAGTCAGAAGCAAATGTATTTGATGAGTGTAGTGACTGTTGAAGGCATTTTCTTTCCTTTTCTCTCTTTTTTCTTTTCTTTCTTTTTTCTTTTCTTTCTTTTTTCTTTTCCCTTTCCTCTCCTCTCCTCTCCTCTC
>VWZD01010088.1:58455-76985 GCA_013396695.1 Sakesphorus luctuosus | reverse complement strand
TAACTGGACTAAGCAGGTAGATAAACACTTCCTTTTTTCTTTATATAAAGGTAAAAGAAAACATCAAGTAAACACTAGCCCAAGACTGAAGCATCTTTTGATAACGAACATGAGCTATAGTCAGAATGTGAGTTAATAGTCTAGCAACATCTATGAGCATCTTTTCTATTGGAAAGCTTCTAGTTTGGTTTCTACAGAAGATAAAGGTATTCATCCTTCAGCATCTTAAGAAATTTATCATACCAGTTTCTTTAAATTGAATTCTCTGAAATATGAGACAAAATTTTATTAAAAAACCTGACTGCATTGTGTGCCACAGTACAACATTCAGATAACAATCTACTGGCAGTCTGAGAACGAAGTTTCCTTCTGAGTACCTATAAAAATGATACAGGGGAGGGAAAAAAAAAGAAAATATAATTTTGGCAAAAGCTGTATACTCATGGATTTAACTCTGGAACTTCCTTGTACTACACAAATCAATTGTAGAAAGGGATTACTGTTTTGGGTTTTTTTTTTAAGTATTTAACTCTGGCACTCAGTTACAGTGCATCTTGCCATCTGTGGTGTCACATCTACATTTCACTTTTTCTGCAGTGTGTCAGGCTTGGCTTAATTCTAGGCCATCATACTTTAGACAGACATCAGACTCTTTAAGTATTATATGCATGTAGTCATTTTCCACACAAACCATTGTATTTCTTTGTCTTCCATTCATGGCACTCCCATAAACAAGACAGTGTTGAGTCAGCCACATCTGCTAACCAAACTATTACACCCTAGAGTGACATGATTACCTGTGTGTGCTTACTGAATCACTCATACTGTCTCTGGGTTCTTTGGAGATAGCTTGAGCACTGTTCTAGGCATTTATCTGTCTTTTAATCCTGCTGCATGAGGATCAGTGTGTACAAGTCAGATATGGCAATGCACTCTCTGAGCCCTTTCCAATAACCAATGGTGTGAAACAAGGTTGCGTTCTTGCACCAACTCTATTCTCAATCTTCTTCAGCATGATGCTCCAAAGAGCCATGGCAGACCTCGATGAAGAAAACGGCATCTACATCTGATATCGTACTGATGGAAGCCTATTCAACCTAAGATGACTGAAGGCCCACACCAAGACCCTGAATCACCTTGTCTGTGAGCTGCTTTTTGCTGGCGATGCTGCCCTCATTGCTCATACAGAAGCAGCTCTGCAGCACTTAACATCCTGTTTTGCAGAGGCTGCTGAGCTTTTGGGGCTGGAAGTCAGCTTGAAGAAGACAGAAGTTCTCTACCAACATGCATCTCAGGAAGTCTTCCATCATCCCCACTTCACCATAGGCGAATCAGAGCTTAAGTCAGTCCAGCAGTTCACCTATCTGGGACGTATCGTTTCCTCAGATGGTAAGATTGACAAAGAGATAGACAACAGGGTAGCAAAGACATACAGAGCCTTCAGAAAACTCCATAAAATATTCTGGTGCCATAAATATCTGAAGAAAAGTACAAAGATCACTGTCTATAGAGCCATTGTACTGTCTACTCTTCTATATGGGTCTAAATCATGGGTCATTTACCGCCACCACCTGTGGCTACTCGAACACTTCCATCAGCGCTGCCTCCATTCAATCCTAAACATCCACTGGTCTGATTACATGACCAATGTGTCTGTTCTTGAACAGGCAGGGGTCATCAGTATCGAGGCCATGCTGATGAGAAAGCAGCTGCACTGGGCATGGTACGTCTCCAGGATGAAGGATCACCGCCTCCCGAAGATTGTGCTCTATGGTGAACTCGTCATTGGCTGCCACAAGAGAGGAGCCCTGAAGAAGAGATACAAGGACTCTCTGAAACAATACCTCAGCCTTGGCCATATTAACTGCCACCAACGGTCCACTCTGGCCTCCAATTGGGATTCATGAAGACACACCATTCATGACGCTCCAGCTTCCTTTGAGAATGCACTCAGAGTCAGTCTCGAAGAGAAAAGTCAATGCAGAAAGAACCGTTCCTTGCCAATATCACCTAAGGAGATGTTCTGCTGTGCCTTTTGTTACTGGACTTGACTGTCCTGCATTGGCCTTTTTAGCCACATGCGTGCTTGCAGCAAGAGTTGGAAAAGCCCTTCCCAAATCTTTGTTCGCGAAGTCTATCCATGATTCTTCTGATTGACCTATTGCATACTCATATGTGGAAAATTGGATATAACTTCCATGTCTTCCCACCACATTTTTAAGAAAACATTTGTAAAACAATATAATCTTCCCTTTTATTTCAAAGCATCAGTAACTCCTAAAGAAATAGTCTGGTTATGGGTCATGTTCTGCTAAGTCCTGCAGTCTGCTTTCAATTCCCTCACAAATTTCCATTCAGTTGCCTTTTCAGATCTTGAACATTTTCCCCATAGGTTTCACTTCAACTGCCATATAGGAAGACAGATTTAGTCTATCCAGTTGTTCTTGGAGATGTCATAAGAAGTTGTTCTTGCAGCAAGTAGAGAGTAGGGAATAGCTCTGTCATTGTTGAGGCCACCATAACTGAGCACTGCAATAAAATCTCATGAACAATTACCCTTTTTTGGGGACCAACTTTACATCTAGAAGAAGCCTTAGGGAAAAACACCAATCCAGCAACACATTTTTGACTATTCCTTGACAGTCACTCTTGTTTACATTGGAGTTCTTAACCTTCTTAAAAGTTTTTGGTGTCCTAGGCTGAAAATATCCTTTCATTTGATCTTCAGCAATGTGAATTAACATGCCTGGTGTTAAGGTGTTCCCTCTTAGCCCTTTTTCACTCTACAGCTTCACCAGTAGGTATTTAAAATTTTTAGGTTTAAGTTTACAGTTTCCTATAGGCAACTGATACTGACTGGTTTCCTCAGTACAGAAAAATCTCTGCAGGGTCTTTGGCTGTAGATGGCTCCCACAGCATTGTGTGTGAGGCATCAGAGATCTCTGCATCTACATAGCACTCAGAAATCAGTTGCCTTTTATCAGAGACAGCCAAAGCTATCTGGCTCCAGTGATTGTGTTTGTAAATGCAGAGATTTTAACTCTGGTGCACCCTGCACATTTAGAAATTGAGATGCTGTACTTAAAAGATTTTCTGGGTATGCACAAATCAGCTTTATATATATTACACATTACCTCCTGTCATGTGAAATGAGCCTAATGTCTCCAGGAAATTTGATAGGGCAGTACAAGGGGGCATTAGTTCATTATTGAAAGAACTATTCATTACTAGGTGGCAAATTCACTTCCTCAAACTTATGGCACATTTGTGCTGAGACTGTGCCAAAGAATTACACTAATTAGACTGAAAGATATTAAACATGTTCTCCATAATATTTAACATAATTTCCTACAACAGCATGCCGCACCTTTTCTTGCTCCAGAAATAGGATTTATGTGATGGTTTCCTCTGTTCCTCATTCATTAAATCCAAGCAATGCTGTTTATATCAGGCATTGTTGCAAAGACTCTTATTCAGCCTTCTCCAAAAGCACTGTAAAGAGATTTTGAAGCTTTTATTTATTGTAGAGTAATTTCTCAGTAGTTTTTCTTTCACTGTCTAAAAGATTAAGTGATTCAGTGGCCATATCCCTCATTCATGATAAATGCAGCTTCTGTTAAAAATGAAGTTGATTTTTTATCATGTTAACCTGTGAATATTTAAAACATTGCCTTTGGCCAAGAGTTTAGAGTGAAGTAACGAAGGGTGTGACCACAACCTGTGGTGCAGCTGAACTAGCAGATTATAGAGCATAACTACCAGCAGAATGTGGTCTTGTGTCCTCCATAATGCTAATACCATTAGATGAAATAGTGGCAGCTACTTGTCTTGAGCTTTGTACTTGATTCTGGTCATTCTGCCTCCAGAAAGACAGAGCAGAATGGAAAAAAAAATGAAGGTAATTTGAAGTTGAGATGAACAAATATTTAAAACTTTAATATGGACAGAGATTTGAAAATATTAGAACCATAACTTTACAGAAAAAAATTAATAGGGAGCATGATAAGAGGTTATTAATGAAATAATAAACTCCATGAGAAGGGAAAACAATTATCTTTGTCTTTCAGTATATTACAAAGCTAAGGGAGGTGTTGGAACTAGAAGAAATTTAAACTGTAAAATAAAAGTATGTTTAAACAACACATACTTAACATGTAGAACTCACTTAAATATTTTTACAACCTACTTCTTCAAGAAAAAAAAGAATCATAGATGTGGGATAAAGTAAATTTTCATATCGAAAAGGCTGTCTGAATTTTGGGTTGGATTTGAGAATAAAACTTCTCTAAGTATTAAAGTAGTCATGCATTATTGAAGGCTCTGAAAAGTTCCATTCTCACTATAGTGTGGTCAGGCTTGGACTTTCTATGCCTAATAAACATTATTACTAGACAAAATAGTTAGATCTAAAATTGGAACCTGGTACATTTGGAGTGAGAGAACATGACAAGGATATTAATTTGGACTGGGAACTAGATTTGCTGACACAAAGATTCTTTTCCAGGCTTTTATGTCCATATTTCATTTTAAGAAGTGTACTAAGGTGAAATCAGTGAATAATCTTTATATTTTTCTTATGTAACTTTTAGCACCGAATGGGATCTCGAGAGAGCATATAGCACATTCAAGGCAGGTGAAATGTATCTATGTAATTTTTACCTGTCTAGTACTAGCACACCACAAAAAGTTCATAATTCTACACTGTCAAGTCACCGTAAAAAAGTAGATGTTATACTCGAAATTAGAAAGAACTTGCAAGGCCTTAGTTTAAGAAAGATGCCCAGTTTGGGTTGGATTTAAAATGAATGAATCCTTTCCAAAAACACTACCAGAAGATAACGAAATTGGTCAGTATACTAGAAAACATGACCAATATGGAAAAATAGTTGAGTGAACTACTGATATTTAGCCTGAAAATCAAAAATACATCAGAGTCTATAATATTTATTTTTAGATAGCTAAAGGGTTTGTTTGAAAAAGGAGATAATATTAGAATTTCAATTTAAATTATTTATTTTTTATTATGTAGTTAATATATGTTTTATAATGTTCATTGTCAGACAAGTCCAAAATGCCCCAGCTTACTAGTCTATGAAAATCATTGAGATTTTAAAGCAAAACAATGAAGTATCATATTTGTAAAGTTAATTGAATTGTCTTTTTATGTTCCTACATAGTAGTGGTATAAACCACACACAAACTGGTCAAGATAGACAGACTACTTTCCATAAAAAAAAAAAGCCTTTGAATTGGATAACATCCAATGAAAATATTATATAAAAATATTTTAGAAATAATACTCAAACCAAATTGAATTTGAGAACTTGTGGGGTTTTTTAAGCCAGTGAAAATGTGGTCTAAAGACATTTAAAAATATTAAAGATAATATGTGAAATCACTATTTTCCCCACAAAAGACAATTTATAACAGTTTTGCAAGACATCCTATCAGCTATTTAATCCCAGCCTTTAATATGCAATGTGAAGAGAAGGTGAATTATTTTAAATCATTTGACTACTCCAGTACCTGAAGTTAGCAATTCAATACCTTTCGTGAGCTTACTTTCTAACTGTAAAGCTAATGAGGCAAAAATAGCTAAATCCATAACTTACTCAACCTGTTGTGGATTGGAAAGGCCTCATTCCACTGTTCTAAAAGCTGCGTATTTTGTTAAAGGTAGAAATATGGTCTATGATCCGCAGAAGACAAGGAAGGTAAACACCAGTGGAAACTTTATGAATTCCTCTTTAATGAGACAATCAGTTACTGGTTTGTAGCTACTTTTTACCCCACTGAATGTATTAGTAAATGGACAGTTAACTTTAGAAGATTAAAGCTGGTGAAAGTTAGGAAAGATGAATCTTTCACTGCCTGTAGTAACCCTGAAAATAAAATTTTCACAATTATCTTTCCTGCCTTTCCTATCTAAGTTTGATCATTGCTTTTCACCACTTCGAACTGACTCTGAGCATCTACTACTTCAAGCCACTTCTGTTACAGCATTTCATTTTTTTATGTTTCTTCTATATTCTTTGCTTCAAGAAATTAAAAATATATTCATGCAAAGCTTGTAGAAGATAAATTTGTTTGAATTTAAATAAACAAATGCTTTGTGAATTCAAAAATTCACATTGCTGCTGGTTAAGAAAATATTCTTGTATATCTGTTTAAGCTACTGTGTGTTGACAAATTGCTCTTTGTCAGCTGAGCCAGGATATCTGATCAACATACATGGTCCCAGTCCTTCACAAATATGTAACTATGTAGCCTGGCTCAAGACATACATCAAGTGAGCAGTAAGAAATAGAAAGTCTATGTGTTTCTGGGCATAAACCAAGTCCATAACCTGGAATATTAAACTACTAGCCTTTTTACAATCTGCTGGGTATCACCCAGGTAAGGGACAGGGCAGGACACTACTCCTTACAGGTCTATTGGCTATCACTTTTAATTTTCATTCATTCTTTCTCAGGCTTCCCACCACACACTGTGCCTTCCCAAGGGAAAACTGTTTTAGAACTTCCCAGATGAGAAGGAAGTAGGAGGGATTTGTCACCCATACCATTCTATTGCCCTCAGAATGCAGTCCATGAATGCACAGCTTATTCCTGAACATGACCAGTTGATGGCCACCTCATTGCCTTCAGTGAAAACTGAAAAATTCAAAACTGTGACCCTCATTTTCCTACAACAGCAACACATAGCAAGGACAGTACATAATAAATTATATTGAAACCAAAGGACGACAAAATGAAGAAAAGTTATATGTTGTGTGTGCGTAAGGAGATATGGAAAATTATAGTGATGGGAACCATAGGAATGGATTTACAGCAAATAAACTCTCTCTACCCTGCTTTTTTTGCTCAAGCTGGAACAACTATTGTCTTCCAACTTAATCTGCAGCTAGAAGTATATGAATTATTTTTACGTATCTGCAGTGCTCTGCCTCTCTGATCTATTTGCTCATTTTCTCTTCTAAATCTCACTTTAATACCTTCTACTTCTCTTTAGCTGGTGATTGACTTAGCCCTTAAAGTGTTTTGTGATAGTAATAAAAGAATGCTGTAAAAAATGAGATTGTTTCGCATCACACCATGGAATTATAATTTAGATCAAAAGCAGATCATTGAGTTTTATTTCAAATTGATTTATCTTTATTAAACAAGATGCATATGCTCAAGAATGAATTAACTCATGACAGTCATAAAAGAAATACAAGTTCATGTCTATGCCAGAAAAGAGCAGAAGTCCTTCATGTGCTACGTACTGGTAAGGGCATTCACAAGGTTTAGGACATTTGTTGAGAAGCTCTACTGAGTAGAGAAAAACAGAAAAACAATTTCTGGATTTTGAATTTGAATCTTCAAGCAATCTCAAATCAAAATTGCTACACTAACCTGATTAAAAAAAACAATATAGTTCATGAATTTATCTACTGAAATCCTCCTCGAAGTGTCATATTTTCTAGTATGGATCGGTTCGCTTAACAAGCTCTCCATGTTTAAACCCTGTCTAACTCCTATTGGAAGTTGTTCCACACCAATCAGTGATTATTGGGTCAGAACCACCTTGTCTGTGACAGTGTCTGTGTGGGCAGGGCTGGGCTGGGTCCGCAGGCACAGGGCAGGGCTGCTGAGAACACATGGTCAACATCCTGGGCAACATCAGCCAGAAGAGACAAGCAAGAATACATGAGAGAAAAGCTCTGAAGACATAAGGGTCAGTGAGGAAGAAACAGAAGGAGGTGCTTCAGGTGCCAGAGCAGATTCTCCTGCAGACCATGGTGCAGACCATGGTGAAAAAGGCTCTCCTGCTGCAGCCTATAGATGAGCAGAGTTCCACCAGTAGCCTGTGGAAGACCCCATGCTGAATCAAGATGATGCCTGAAGGAGGCTGTGATTCCATGAGAAGACTGCTCTGGAGCAGGCTTCTGGTGGCGCCCATGCTGGAGCTGTCTGTCCCTGAAGGACTGTGCCCTGTGGAAAGAACCCACACCACAGCAGTTCATGTACAAATGCAGACTGTGGGAAGGACCAATGTTGAAGAAGTTCAAGTAGGACTGTCTCCCATGGGAAGGATCCCATACTGGAGAAGAGAAAAAGTGTAAGGAGTGCTCCCCCTGAGGAGAAAGGAGTGGCAGAGACAGTGTATGGTGATTCTCTGCAACCCCCCGTTGCTGTCCCCCTGTGCTACTGGGAGGGAGGAGGTAGAGAAAACAGTAAGTGAAGCTGAAGCCAGGAAGAAGGGAAGTGTGGGAGGAAAGTGTTTTGTAAGATTTGCTTTGATTTCTCATTACCCTACTGTGATTTGATTGGTCATGAACTAAATTAATTTCCTGAGGTCAAGTCTGTTTTGCCCATAATGATTATTCTGAGTGATCTCTCCCTGTCCTTATCTGGATCCTAAAGCTTTTTTTTATATTTTGTCTCCCCTGTCAGGTGAGAAAGAAAACAACAGAGTGGCTTTAGTGGGCACTTGGCATCTAGCTAGGCTCAACACATCACAATAATGTTGCAATATTTCACATGCTTTCTTCATTTGTAGCTATGGAAATGATTTGCTGAATTTAATCACAGTAGATAGGTAATTTCACACTTAAGATAACTATGATCCATAAATATTCTGACTAAGATACAGAGTGAGTATTGTGCTCCCAAAGAATGGATAATGTGGCTGAAGTACACCAATCTTCACCCTCTTGAGTGTGAGTTATAATGTTTAGAGTCATAAAAAGCCAACTACAGCTCAAAGCTCTCTCTGATATGAATCTTTTGAAGGAATAGTCAGAAAACCCTACTGTCAGTTGAGTAATTCAGCATTGGAAGATGGAAGCACCCTCAGACAGACAGGAAAAAAGATAATTGGCAGTTTCAACAATCAGTTAATCTGATAAGTTCTCTTGAAATAATTCGCATTAACTCTAGTATCTGTGCTAACACAAATTACTTCCATGTTATGCAGATAGACCTATGTTTTCCTAGGCATCATTACATCCTTATATTCACTGTTTCTGATATATTTTTTCTTTTTACAGTAGTCTGATCATTGAGGTAATTCATTTTGGCTTTATCCACACACTTGAAACTATTAGAGAACACTTGAAACTGGTTTACTAATAGATTACAACTATTAGTAACAATGAAAATAATTTTTTTTCAGTGTATTGCCTGAAGAAACATCCTCTCATAACAGGACAGACACAATCTTTACCTTTACTACGAGCTGTAAAACTGAATAGGATTTGAACATTAAAATGATTCTCAAAAGAAGCTAAATGATATCTCTACTTTGCACATGGGAAACAAGGATGATGGTGTGACACAGAAGGCCAAATCACCTTAGAAATCAGCTGAGCCTTTTTTTGCATCCTACATTTGTCATTGAGCATTCTATCATCCTACTGCTGTCTCTGTGTCTCAAGTAATAAAAGATGAAAGCTGCTATTCTGTTTTCCAAGTAGTTTCCCATTTTCCTGCTGATACCAGCATACCACAATCCTTCTTTGTCCAGACCATGATAGATTTGACCTGCAGTGATAAACCTCATATTGCTGAAATTCAATCTGCTTCAATATTAGCAGATTGAAAGTTTGGAAGATTTATTTAAAAGTGTGTAAGTACAATCCTTCCCTTTCATTTGAACCACTGTAAGATTAATGTGTGACACAGAGAAATACACTTTCAGAAAAATCAACTTATATTGGAGGATTTAAATAAATAGTTGCATTCCTAATGGAATGCAATTGTGATGTCGTGGGCTTACAATATCCTAATTATGATTTCATGCGCTTATATATTTTCTTCAGGTGGCACTTCTGAAAAGCACATGAAAACCTAATAACTGTTACAACTGAACAAAACTCAAGCAAAAAGAATCCCCAAATACCCCACAAAACCCCAACAAAAAATCCCAGCACCATCCAAAACACCAAAAACCCCCCTATCCATAAAAACACAAAACCCAGAGAAAGAACTGAAAATATTGGAATAACATTAGAGAAGTTAACATTCTGTTATATCAGCCTGAGATTGCAGAAAAAGTAGTTCAGTGAAAAAAAAATCTTTAAAGAGTCAAAGAGAAAGGATAAACAATGAAGGAGATAGGCTTACGTATGAGCACTCTAAAGAAATACAAGTCAAGGGAGGATATACAAAATATAGGCTAGCCCATTTCAAGTTAACATCATATACCACAGATATCTGGGATATAACACATTATAGATTTTATACCCTAACCCTCTCACTCCTTAGTGGAATCCATGGACAAAAAAATGAGCTAATCAGGGCATTTACACCCCCAATGCACACGTATCTATGAACAAATATGAAGCCACACATATACAGGACTATGTCCTCTGTCTTTCTTCCTATACACAGCATGTGTTTGGGTTTCATGTTGCGATGGAAATCCCTTAATATAGAGTACGAATAATGTTGAAAACAGGGTGGCCAAAGGAGCAGAAAGTGTTCTCCTGGAGAGAGAGGCAGCAGTGTTCTCCAAGGTTTCTGCACATTTTGAGGATTTTCAGGCATTCTCCTCTCTCAAATCTTCATTCATATCACTGACCTTTTCCCTGGAGTGTACTTCCTTGCAGTTTTCTTTTGCAAAACCACATTATCGCCTCTGGGTGAGATGGCATGGTAAACAGGACAAAGGATCAGGTTATTACATTCTTAATTAGAATTTTGGCAGCTGTTCAAAATGGAATAAAATTGAAAAAGATACATAAAAACTGGAGGACTGGAGATCAAAGTAATAAAATATGGAAAAATGAACTTGTCATTTGCTGTATGTATTGATCTAGTCCAGGATTTCTCATTATTTCGAGTGTCAGCAAAGATAATATAACAGACTCTAGGTATCATTAACCTGTTTTAAGTTAATTATTTTGATACAAGAACAGTAAAATCCCCCAACAATAGTCATGAATGACAGAAAAATAAAAATAATATTAAAAAGGTAAACAGCTTGACTTTCACATATGAAATATATTTTTGTTTGTCTTGGCTTAGCTTTGTTTTCTTGTGCAGTAGCTGAGAGGTCTAAATTCTCTTGAAAACTTTATTCAGTGTTTCACTGATTTCTCTGTGTGATCACTGGGGGTCTGCCTGTTTTAAAGCCAGCAAGCTCACAGCTCCCAAATGTGTTGGAATTCATCTCAAATGAGATGAAGGGAAACACAAGTGTGTGCTAGTCCCAGCTTATCTTGTATATTAGTTTAATTAAGAAACCCATATATACAGACCAGAGAAAAAGATCACAGTATTCCTCAAATGTAATTTGGATTACATTTGAAAACGGAAGAGGTTCTCTATCATAACCAAAAAATATTGTCAGCTTCATGAAGTATCTGTGAGAAAAGAATTGTTGTTTCATAATGAATTATAGAGTTGCTTTTTTTCCCATGCATTTGTGTTGAACCCCTAGGATATTGTCTTTGCTTCATTGTTGCTGAAAACAAGAGGTTTTAATTTCCCCACGTGTCTGTGCCTTGAGAAATCATAGATTCAATTAGGTTGGAAAAAACCTGTGAGATCATTGAGTCCAATCTGTGACAGAACATCACCACCATGTCAACTCGACCGTGGCACCAAATGCCACATCCAGTTTTTCCCTGAACACCTCCAGGGATGGTGACTCCACCACGTCCCTGGACAACCCATTTCAGTGTTTAACTGTTTCTACAAAGGAATTCCTCTTAACGTCCAATCTAAACCTCCCCTTGTGCAGCTTAAGACTATGTCTTCTCATCTTGTCATTACTTGCCTGGAGAAGAGATTGATGCTCACCTGGCTACAACCTCCTTTCAGGTAATTACAGAGAGTGATAAAGTCACTCCTGAGCCTTCTCAGCAGTTACCATAAAGAACACATGAAATATATGATACTCATTTGAGACTTCAGTTTTAGTAATTCTTCTTCATCTCTGTGTTTACAAATAATTCAATTTGAATTGTTCCTTCCATTTCTTCCTAGAACCTTTTCCTTCTGTGCTATGTAAGTATCACCTAACTCAATCTGATTGCAAGTTTCAATCTTGCAATCTGATAGGAAATACAAAAAGAGGCATCTGTCCATCTCAAAGATTTATATTTGGTTAGTATTTGATGTGCACAGAACTGGAGGAGGGATGCTAGTTTTTACTTCTGTCTTGGGTTGAGCTGGCAAAATGCCAACTGCCCAAGTACAGAGGAAAAAGGGTTCCTCCTCCCCCCAACCAGCCAAAGGGAGAAAGAAGAGGGAAAAAAAACTCAAACCAGGTTTATGCTGAAACTAACTACATGTATTTATACAGAGAAGAGAAAATTAAAAGAAAACTACAGTATAACACACACTTATACAAGTTATATATAACTTCCCACTCCCCAGTAAGCACAAATTTTACCATTTTAACTACAAATCATTCTAAAGAAGTCAATTCCCCAAAGACAAACTTAAGCAAAGAGAAGAACTAAGAACAAACATTTTACTTCCCTAAGATAACATGATGGTGAGCAAGTGCTGTGGGCTTGGGCCTCCCCATCCCTCCTGGGACAGCATTGTGTGTCTTGCTGGGACCACAGCTGTGAAGCAACTGCCCAAGCCACTCTCACACACTGGATTTTACTCCTATTGAGATGACGTGTTATGGTATGGAATACAATATTATTGGCTAGAAGAAGTCAGCTGTTAGCTAGCCCAGCCCAGCTCAAGTCATCTGACAATTCTAGGCCTAATATGATCTTAAAAGCCTAAATTTAGGCCCACCTGGCTAAACCATAACAACTTCATAACTAGCATCACTTCCTGCCTTGCACATATTCTTCTGTCTGTGGTGATCCATGAATGATGACATATTTCCTCTTACAGTTGCAGCTTATAATGACAAAAGGAGGTATCTGCTGTTGTAGTTATACTGTTCCTAGAAAAGATTCTTGCTAACTTAAGACTCCCCTACGAGGCTGTTACAGAAAAGGTGATTTTATAAATATCTTGAATTTCTCCATGTAAATGTTCTACTTTTAACTTTATTTCAGTTTCTCTATTAAAATTGTAATAATCTTAGCATACCTTCACCAAACCAGGACTGTGTTAATTTCCAGTTGTGGAAAATCATTTATGCCATTAAGAGGAAAAGAGTAATCACATAAATTGAAAAATACTACAGAAAAATGAAGTATTCAACTTTATATGCAGCCTAATACTATAGCTGTTGGCTAAGATCACTTCATTGCTCTCAAGTTGGAAATGCAGTGAAATGCAATCAGACAGGACTGGTAGAAATTTGTACATGCCTATGTTTAACGGTTATCAAATTTGAACAGAAGGTTTTCTATAAAAGCATTTAAGAGTGTCACACCCTGACGCTAGGGATTACAGATAAGCTGATGTCTGTGAGACTATATTTGATGCATAAAAGAGTATAAATTTGACTCAAAGGAAAAATAATTGGAGATTCTAAGTTTTAGGATTAACTGTTCATTTGTTAAATCCATGCTATTTGAATTCCAAATTATATTTTCATAACAGACTACTTGTTCTATGTATTGGCTTTGGCAATATAGAGTTGATTAATAGATTTATTTCAGATGCTGATTTAGTTTACAATGATTATAGATTTATGAACAGAAACTATGTGTCTTACACTTTGAAACTGAAATTTTTGGATTTACTTATCTTTTATGAAAATATGACAAAGCTAGATTCTGGAGGAGGAAGATATTCAATGTATGAAAGCAACATGATTTTGAAAATAGAAGATTGTTGGGGCATTTTTGGTGATTTTTCTTTTTATTTTTAAAATTTTTATTTGTGTTTGCATTTGCAGGTCCCATTGAATGTTACAAGTCAGATAGGCAGATCTGCTCACAAGAGTATTTGTAATAAATTCCTTATGAGAACTTTTAAAGGCAACAGTGAAAACTGGCATACAGTCTTGCATAACTCTTGGAGCAGCCAAGGTCTTGGGGTATGTGTTTTGGGGTTTTTTTTCCTGTTTGTTTGTAAGCTTAATTTCTAATGGAATTCCAACTCTGAATTCCTCTGTTTGACAACAGTACAAAAGGAATAAAAATCACAAAGCAGGGCTGAGCAGGTTTGCAGAGCCAAAGTATTGTAACTCCAGTGTTGATTTAAAATAAAAGGTGGCATCAAACATGTCAAATTTGTCCATGTCACTACTTGGCAGTATATCATTCAGATTATTTCACACTCACGGGTCAAAGGAAACTCCTTTTCAGAACTACTGCAACACATTTTGCTATTTTGCTATTACCAGCTCTGAAGAAATAAAAGCCCATGACTATCCAACCATTACACATAGAATGTTTTAAAGACTCAGAAGTCATCACTTGTTCGGAAGAGGAGTCTCCATGATAAAATAGATCTGCTCCTTTTTCAGCATTTCAATGTAATGAAATTTCAATGGGCATTTAAGTTTGTAGTTTCACAAGTGATAAAAGTCAAACTAAGTCTTTATTGTTCCTTAAAGTAAATGTTCTGTCTTCCTTGGGCCCCTTCTCTACTATCCTTTATATCATAGTCCCAGTTCTTGATATTCTAAGAAACACTCATGGGATCAAGCAAAGTCAGCAATTTGGAAGAAAACATTTTTATAGGGTTAATTGTCAGATGTGTGTGAGAGACTGAAATGTTAAAGGGTTAATGACAAACAACTGGACATTTGCAAAAGCAGCAGGGTGGTCTGCTAAGGCCAAGTTTGCACTCCCCAACCAAAGGGGAGGAGGAGAGTTTTAGGGTGTGTGGCTGCAAAAACCTTGATCTGCATAAGAACAACCTGCACAGTGGATGTGCACCTATCACTGGAAGATGATCAAGACCCGGTTGAGCCCTGTGATTGATTGTGTCCCTGATAACCCGGATCTGGTTTAGTTGAACCACATAATAATATAATTATATAATAATTTGTGACAACAGAAATTGAAAGGTTTTTCAAAATCTTTTTCTAAATTAATGGTTGTAATGACTCAATAATTCCTATATAGCCATGTTTCTATTGCCAGCCCTAAGAAAGTAAAACCTGACCATTCAATGACTTCATGGGATTTTTTTCTCTTCTCTTGTTCTTCTGAAGACATGGAATGATATATATCATTTTAATTGGAAGTGAAAATATCAGAAAAAAACCCCAGTCTAAAACATTTCAAGAATTTCAAATCCCTGTATCATAATTTGGACCAGATTTGTTCCTATTTTCAGATTCGGAATTGAAAGGATCACTATCACGTGTAACCCAGATAAAATTAAAATTGTAATCCAGCCATTTGAGTTTGATATGTCAGTACAGGCTTTGCTGCTTCCTCGCTGGCAGGCTATGGAGCCACAGACTGCTGGAATGGACATAGGGGTTGCCCTGATCCAGATGTAGCAACTTGTACTTGGTCTTATGAAACGTCATGAGCTTCCTGTTGGTCCACCTCTTGAGTTTGTCCAGGTCCCTCTGGATGGCATCTTGTCCTTCAGGTGTATATATAATATAGAGACTACAAAATATTTACAATAAAAAGCTGAGATTAGGAAGCACTTATATGTATATAAGAGGGAGATTAAAGGTTGTAGCAGCAGAAAAGCAGCCCAGTGAACTGGAAAGAAAACAAGGAACTAGACAAACGAGACGTAGAGGACTGGAGGGTTTGCTGGGCAAGGAGACAGGATGTCTACATGGTTGGGAGAAATACTGGAGAGATTGAGACAGTGGAAAGAGATCTCTCAGTATTCAATTTCTAAGGATTAATTAAAGGTTGTAAAAAGTTGGATGAAAACTTCATAGATTTGTCACAAGGTCCCTTTTATTTGAAACTGCACTTATTTCTTAGCTTCTGCTTCCCCCAAGTTAATGTGCCAAGTTTCTGTCCCTGGAGGGAATATATTTTCCATGTGAAGCAATATATGTTGTTTGGCTACAAAAATTGCTTTACAGAATCTGGCTTTCCATAACTTAGAGACTTTCCAAAAGTGCTGGGATATATCCCAAAACATAGTTCTAGGAAGTATTATCATATTCATCTACTTACCATTATGAGATTTATCTTTCACTTTATTTTAGCCAAGAGAGTTGAAGTCTGGTACAGTCCCAAAACAAGCTGGTAATCCACTACTCCAACTTGTCTGCTTTGGCAGAGTGTGTGTGGGACAAGTGCTTGGGCCAGTCCTAATCATAGTCAATAATAAAGTTTTTAATGTCTTTCAATATGTTTTTCTACAGGTTAGGGTCCAATATTGCACACAAGCCTTAGTCTGAGGACTGGCATCAGGCTGTTAGCAGCTGACTGCTTCAACACATGATATACTTTTCATATCAAAAGCACTATCACTTATTGTTATTCTGTGTCCTAAATCAAAACAAAACAGCACATAATGAAAAGAAACAAAAACCCAAAACCAAATGCCCAAGAATATGTTTGTTCTTCAAATTGAATGTATTAGATAATAGATATATCTCTACAGTCTATATACATTGATGGGTGTTGATACTACAGTGGCTGAAGTGCAGCCTCTGACATTAACACAATCTTATCTTGGTTTCTTATCTTGATTTCCCAGTACAATCACCCCAGTCCTTAGAGGTAACTTCCAAGAGGTGATTATGTATAAGTTTATGCCAAAGTGCTATTTGTTCTCTCCTAACCCATATTGTAGTAGGCATCCTGCAGTGGAAGCTGCAGTAGGCTAATCCCAACAACTCTGTAAATGAGGGCCAAACCCTCATTCTCGCAATGAAAACTCATCAGTGCTGCATTATAAAGTTTGGTTTTCCATGGGAAAAAAAAAAGAAAAAAAGAAGGGTTGTCTGAAAGAGCTGCAAGATGGACGCATAAAAGTTTTCAGATCAGACAAGTGCTGCAAATGTCAACAAATTATTTTTTTTCTTTCATCTGCCTGCAAAAGAAATGTTTAAAAATCAAATTAATTTTTCCAAACTCATCTAGATGAATGATAAAGAAGAGACCTCTCAGGACATGCAGAGTTAGAGAAGGCATGTTCCTTTTGGTAATATTAATTTTGTCCTAGAGGCTGTTGGTAAGGTCCCTCCATCTGCCAAGATCTCCGAGATGTGCTCTAAATTAATTTTGAGCAGATTTTCCATCTCATTGAAGATAAGCATTAAAGGAACGTCATTAGGATTGTAAAATCAATTATTCAAAAGGTAGAAAATGCCAAAATCTTACACTGCATATCCAGAAGTGGCTGGACTAGAGAACAACCTTGAATCAGTCCATTGTACAATCCTAAATTTCCACCTGCCTTCATCAGGACAATAAAGGATTTGTATCTTTAAGAAACAGAGAACTGAATACAATATTTAAAATCAAGATTTATTATTCATATCCCAATTTTTAAGAAGAAAAAGAGTTTTTGCCTGCTACAAACTGTAACAATGGGTTTGCTAAACCAGGTTTCAAGTATCTAGTTTTTGAGCTTTGCTCCTAAGTTTTACTACACAATCAAAATCGTTTCCTGTATTGCATTTATTGACATATTTTTACTCTAAATTAAGGTGTTCCTATATTAAAGTTTATTTCTTTCATAAGGGCTGGTAAAAAAAGAAAAAGAAAGAAGTAAAAAGTAATACTCTGTTTAGACTTCTCAGCTGGTTACTAAATTAAATTTAAAACCTTACTTATGCCTGGTCTCATGTCAACTAGAGAGAGTTCCAAGATTATTTAATTTATAAATATCTCTTCTCTTCACCCACTAGTTTTAATACACCTCAGAATAAAAGAAGTTTAAATATTGAGTTCTCTTTGCTGACCAAAACAGTTGCTGTTAGGTTATAATTTTTTAAAAAAATCAGGTAAATTATTATAACACATAACAAGATACAAAATACCTCAGTCATCTCAGAAACTACAATACATTTATACATACATCTTCTGCATGTACATTAAGATTTTTGATTAAGCTGTTATATTTTAAATTCTCTAACCAGTTAATCTTTTAATAGGCCTTCACTGGTTTACTCTTAGCTTTTCCTAATATCGCTTAGTTAGGTAGGAGCTATTCAGTACCTTTCTTTTTTTGGTAAATGGTAAATGAAGGTATAGAGATTAATCCAACAATATCCAAAATTGTGTAGCTATTCTGGATTCCTAAAATTTGAGTCTTCAATAAAGTTATGTTGAATGTAAACTTAAAGATCCACTGATTTCCTTCACTGATTTTTCTTATTTAAGGTACTCTGTGCTAATTTATGGTGTATTGTCTCCTAGTCTTCCCTGAAAATCAGAAATACCCAGTTAGCCAGAGACAGGGGTGTATGAAATTGGTCTGGAAGATTTCTGATGTCTTTCAGTGGATACTAGAAAAACTAGAGCAGCTAAATATAAGTCTAAATTTCTTTATCTCAGCAAGATACCTACATTTAGTACAAAAAAAAAAAAACAGGCTTCAATGTTAATATTAAAAAGTTTGTATCCTTTATAAAGGGAAAAAAGCCATATGGCATCTCATACCTAATAAGGATACTTTGATATCTATTCTCCATCTTCCAGTCCCTCGTGTGTTTGTTTGTTTGGTTGGTTTTTTTTGTTT